>VNJO01009025.1:0-18870 GCA_008042535.1 Drosophila tani | reverse complement strand
TATAGAGAGTGCATCTGGGCAGCTTTGCCTGCTGTACGCTTGTTGGCGCGGGGAAAAGGGGGGCATTTGCTTGTGTTCTATTTTTAGATTTCGTTTATACACAAAATGCATAAGTGTATATGGGTTTTGTGTGCATGTGTGAGCAAACGCCGGCAACACATTTCAGACCAAATTTCATATTTGATTTTGATTAAGCGAGAGCCGAAAGACTTTAAAAGCCCAAAAAGGTTTTTTTCCACTGCATTTGTAACTAAGTCCATAGTCGTGCTGGTTAAAGCGTTGGTCAACGATGTCGATGAGGGATCGATTCCTCGCCAGGGCATCTTTTTCTTTTTTTTTTCTTTTAGTTTAAATTTAACACTTTTGTTTTTTAATATTTACCCTTACAATCAATATCATATAAAATGAAAACAAAAAACAAAAAAAAACACTAAGAAACAAAAAAAAAATAATTATAAAAACATTTACAAAAAAAAATAAAAATTACAATTAAAATAACTTATCCCTCGACTTAAATTTTGATTTTAGTTTTCTCTTTTTTTTTTTGCTAAAAACAATTAACATATTTTTCTTCATTTTATTTATAAGAAGTAAACACATAAAAGCCCTAGAAACAAAAAAAAAAGGTAAAACAGAAAAAGTTAAAAAACAAGAAGAAACTTATAAAGTGTACATCCATACATGTTCAAATATACATAAACAACAAAAATCCAACATCTAGAAAATACACAAAAACAACATAAAAAATAAACAAAGCACAAGAACAACATAAAATATACAGAAAAACCAAAGACTAAAACCAAAAGATAAAAAACTTCGAAAAACTTCATAAAAATGGAATAAACATAAAAAAATCATAGTTGATTATAAATAAATTACATATAAAGAAAAAGCAAAAAAAAAAAAAAGAAAATCGAAAGTCTAAGTGGGACTCGAACCCATGCACCTTAGATTGACAGTCCGATGCCTTATCCACTGGGCTAAACGGCAAGCAGGCACCGGCCGACCAGATTTGAACTAGAATCGAGCATTGCGGGTTCCACGGCTGAAATGCGGGTTCTACCGCTGGAACCCGCCATAGAACAGATTTTTTTGTATGAGATGTCCCCTCTATACATTTATACTCTTTGCCACTACTCCTTTGCCAGTGCCACACTGGTCTTCAACACACTAGTCTTCACGGCCTATTTCATCCGCACCAATGCCAATGAATTGGTCTTCCCGGTCCTCGACCGCTTTTTCAATATCTAGCTTGCTTGGTACCTGCCCTTCTGTCATTCTACGTAAACTCTCCTGGATATATTTGTACTGCCTTTTACTCATTAAAGACTTTTGTTTGTATCGATCACCGTCTAACACTTCTGTCACAACAAAAGGTCCACGAAACTTCGGATCTAACTTAGTTTGCTGTCGCTTGCTATTATTGAGAAGGACATAATCTCCTTCAGTTAACTTGACAACTTTGGCTTTGTCTTTGTCGAATCTTGTTTTGTCATATTTGCTGCGCTTTCCATATTTTTTATAGCTTCTGCTCTTTGTTTATTTAGGTCAACCTCACTTTCCTCGTCACAAATTGCCACCAAACCCAATGGTCGCGAGCATATGCCAATTAATAGCTCTAATGGTCTAGATTTCGTAACTAAATTAATGGTACAGTTCAATAACAGCTGTACTTCTCCGAAAGCATCACAAGATGAAACAACAGTCAACATATTTTTTAAGATACTCATTACTCTTTCAAACTGGCCGGTTGCTCGACTGGTACTAGTTGCTATTAAATGCTGCAGCCTATTTACCGATAATTCACCGTCATTCAGTTTTCTAATTTCACCTAAAATGTCCTGATCGCGCTGCTGTTTTACTTGAATCCAACTTTCAGTAATAGTCATAAGCTTTAAACCAGAGGTCGGCATCCAGACATACACAGTTTCTTAGTGCCTGTGTGTGTGTTAACAGACCCAAATGATACTAACAGACTCGAACGATTTGCTCCACTGTTGCGAGAACCGAGCAATTGTGTACAGGCTACTCGGCAGCTTCTCTGCCGTAGTGGCACCCAAAAATATTTATACTCGTACAAAGCCGTTTTTACATAGCTCCGAGGCTTGTTACGACAGCCTAACAGAATCCCGAACAAACACGAAGCGCTTTTTTTTCCTATGCACAGTGTATAGGACGCCGCCGACCCCTGCTTAAAACGCGTATCAATAACCTTGCTCTGTATTTGTTTACTCTTGTCAGGCAAAGGATTTCTTTACAAAAAAAATTTACGAAGCCATGCGCTTTTCCTCTCGGTACTCTATTTCAAAATCAAAGGACTGTAGAAATGCCCACCAACGGTATACTCTAGATGATAATTAAATTTTTGTCCTGACGCTTTCAGAAAATTACAGTCAGTAAAAAGACTTACCTTCTACCATGTAAAAAGTGTCTAAAATTTTTAATAGCTTTAACAACCGCAAGAGTTTCCAAAACTGAATTGCTTGGGAGAATATTGACGATTCGTGTACGGATTACCTCATGCTCATTTTTCCAAACAAAGTAGCTTTTCTCAGATGTGAGAGAATATAGGGGTTTTATAAGGTGAGAACATCCTGGTACGAACTACCGAAAGAACGAAGCTAATCCCATAAAATGACGTAACGTAGTAACGGTCCTAGGTGGTGGCAACGCACATAATGCGTCAACCTTACACAAATTGGGTCGAAAACTGTACAGATTCTCTGAAAAAGGAACACTTTTTCAATATTTCTCTGCCAATTAAAATATTATTCTTCTTACATTCATCTGGTACTATGTGAAACAAAACTATCGAAGAATTGTCATCTATTATTTAATTGCTTTCGATTTGTACTGTACTATGGCCTTTAAGAAATAATTTAGGCGCGCGATTCAAATATAACTCGTAACTTATACTCTCCGACATATACATATGCACATATGTCGGAATGGCAAAATCATACCACTTTATTTTATAGCTGTCATAGGAACGATCAGGGCAAACCACCTGATTTTCGTCGTTTTAAAGATATCGGATTCAATATTAATAACAATATTCAATAACAGGCAGAAGGAAATATCTCCGACCCTATAAAGTATATATATTCATAATCAGCGTCACCAGCCGAGTCGATTTAGCAATGTCTGTCTGTCTGTCCGTGTGAAACAACAGATCTCAGAGCCTATAACACCCTTGCGGGGTATTATAATTTTTGACAGAAATTTGCAACACAGTGAATGAAGAATATATATTCTTGATCAGCATCACCAGCAGAGTCGATTTGACCATGTCCGTTTGTCCGTCTGTCTGTCCGTTGCTACGCAAACTAATCTCAAAGTTTTTGGACAATCTGAGTAAAACTTTGCAGATAGTCTTCTTCCATATATATCGGAACGGACTACTATATCGGAGTACTATATCTTATAGCTGCCATAGGAGTGATCGGAAAATTGATGGAAAAAAAGTATAACTTTCCTGTTTTCCAAAGTATTTTTATAAACATCGACGTATAGCTGTTTTTTATAGATTCAGAATTTAGGTTTTAATTTCATTAAGATCGGACAAATTGAATTCTGAACAAAATAGTTTCCTTATGGACAGCGAGAGCGGTTTTTACATTCTAAGAAGTACCAAAAACGGTCACCCTGTATAAGAGCTAGATGAACCAAACTTTGAGACAGCCTTCATATCCGTTGCACGCAAATCAAGTTTTCTTTAAAATTGGAAAATCTTAAAAAAAAACGTTATATAAGCTATAGACTTATTTTTTGGCATAAAGTAAATAGATAAAATAGACAAATAGATTTGTGGGGATGTTTTCTAAAAATTTAAGTAATGATAAACATGGAAGTTATTAAACAATACAATTTCTGTGTATGTTTCTTCATCTTCTGTGTTGACAGCGCCAATGCGTGTTGCCTAACATGTTCCTAGCAACATTTATCTGTTTTAGGTGTTACTCAACATGTTCCTTGCAACCTTTGTCTGTTTTGGGTGTTGCTCAACATGTTTCTAGCAACATTTGTCTTCATTTGTCAACATTTTTTTTTTTCATGTGCTTTTTAATTTTACCTACAATGCTTTGGGTACCAGGAATCTCACAGTCGGTCACACTCGACTGTAAATTTCCCACTTGTTTTTAATTATATCAATACATTTGAAATTTCTTAAATTTATCTGGAAGACTTGCCCAATGTAGCTGCCTTTTCGATTTTTATTAAGACCAAAATGTGCTGCAGTAGGGGGCAGCCCCTCTATTGATCTGGTTGTTTCCTTTCAGCATTTGTAAGGAAACCTTGGTAATCAAATTACTATCGTTTTATCACAAAGCCAAAGTTGTTGCTGCCTACAGCTAATATTTGATTGCAATATTTGAGGTGGGTTAAAAAAAAATTATTTGGGCGCAATTTTTCAATGCCATGTAAACAATTGTTATTCGGAGTAATCGAGTCGCCCAAAATTTTTAACTAGAGCTATTCCTCTAGTTAGGAGTTGTCAATCAGATAAACAAAATCATGATTTTGAGCGGCCTACATTTCTCCGAAAAAAAATGTATCTTAATGATAAATGTTAACCTTACATTGAAAAATCGGCCCTTAAGGGGGGGCATCTATTAGATGTCTAAGAGCAAGAGGCAGCCTTGTTCCACTGCTACATTCAGCTCCATTCTCGAGAATGGTCCATTATTTTACATGGGGAAAATGGTCGGTTCAAAATCGACAGATCATTCGTTCACCATTCGGCCCGAAGTTTTCTATACATGTAAGGTGGTAACGTGGGTATAAGTTGCCAGCTCATACTACTATCGATATGAGCTATTCAAGAGTCAGCACCGATAGTCCAAAATTAGAAGTAGAAGCCGTACCTAACAAGTTGCAGAAGCTGGAGCGTTTTCAATCAGCCGAAAAAGTCGTACAAAAAGTTGTAAAGTCGCGCCAAATCAGTTATTAATCGTTCCTTATATTCTATTCTAATCATCAATATCAATATCTTTGTAAACCTAAAACTTTAAACTATTCAAATAAAATACAGATAATATTAAGTTATCTTACATACATACTAAAAAAAGTACCGAAACAAATCGATTATTAGACGATATTTCTTAAGTTCCTTCCCTAAACCTTCCTTCCCATCCCTAATTTCTTATTGTTATTATAATTATGAATAATTTTGCAAAAAAGATGAACGAAAACTAGATCCAGCGCAGCATTTTGTTGTCGCCACTCATGATCCGATGCTCCTTAAGCTGTGGCAGGGAAATTTTTCTGATTTGCGGTCGTGCCAGAAATCACCCGATTTTCTATTGATATTCAATATTTCAAAGCTCCAAGCATAGATAATAATAAGTCATTGAATAGGTCGGTTAATTTTGAAGAGGACGTCGTGCGGCAAACGCAAAAGCCTGAAATGACCGCTTTCGGCCGCGCAATGATAAAGCCCAATTAAAATGTAAACAGAGCCGGATCAGCTGTTCGTCCCATTCACATGTCGCCGGAGAATGTAGATGGAGCTGTGGAACAACCGACGGTCCATTTTCGAAATAACGGAGCAGGGGAACAAGGCTATAAATAGCTCAAAAAAAAAAAATGGATTTTCAGATTTTTTTTTTTGTTTTTTGAAAAAATTGATTATTGTTAAATAATCGTATATAGATTAATATGGCAACTTTTAGGGCTGATTTTTCGATACCAGGTTAACTTTTGTTGTTGAGATAAATTGTTATTCGGACTAATTTTCTAATTAGTTAGAAGCCGAAATCATTTTTGTTGTAATCTGACTGACAAATATTTCACTAGATCAATGTCACTAGTAAGAAGTTGTCAGTCAGATAAACAAAAACATGATTTACTCCGAAAATTAATTTTCCTCAGGGACGATTTTTCAATGTCAGGTTAATTTTTGTCATTGAGGTAAATTTTTTTTTGAGTAATGAAGGCCCTACAAAATCATGTTTTTGTTTATTTAACTGAATATCTCTAGTTTAAAATTTGTCAGTAAGACGAAAGCAAACATGACTTTTGGCGACTAATTAACTCCGAAACGACAATTTACCTCATTGAAAAAAGTCAACCTGACATTGATAATTCGGCCCTGAACAAAGAAAACAATCTATATCAAAATAAATTAAATGGTTTTGAGATAGTTGTCCAATAAGTTTTTTTCTTGTTGTATTTTACTGACCTGATTTATTGCTAGTTTCATTTGAAGTTCCATTTAATTTGTGGTCTTTGTGGTTTATTTTTTTTGACTTTTGTGTACATACAACTTTTTCCTTATGCATGGTCTGTAAAAAGAGAAAAAATATTTTTTGTGTTGGTTGTGTGTGAGGAGTCACGTAAAATGTTGAATGCCAGCCTTAGGTAAAATAGTTTGGGAACCATAAAGGTCGCATTTTTTAACAAACAAAAAAAACAAGCAAGAAAGCTACAGTTAAGTGTGTGAAGACTGGTGAAGACACCCGCTTGAAGAGCCAAATTAAAGATTAAAAAAAAAACTATTTTCTATAAACATGGATAACTTCCGCTGGGTCTCGAACCGTGATTTAAAATGCAACTAATCACCTGAGAAATCATGTCATTCTTACAAGGAATTTTATTATATGTTTTCCCTGACAAAATAATTAAATGCTGATAAAATGTTTTATACTCAGTACACATAAAGTACAACGTTTATTTAACCAAAAATAATTATGTATATGGGGCTATCCATATATTACGTGATAATATAGGGAAGGGGGGGTTCTTGATCACAGATTACGTAATCATTTTAGTGTAGGTGATCGAAAATCATCAAAAACGTGATACGTTACTAAATAAATATTAAAGAAACAGTGTGGACGTTTTCTAACAAATTTGAGTTCAATTGCGTGATAAAAATGGGCTCTAAAATGCTGAATGCTAACCAGTTTACGAGTTAGAGAACTGCAAAACACACTTTTTTCTTACTTGTTTTATTTTTTGTTTTGTTTTTGTATTACACCTTATTATAATTGCACTAATATGTATATATAAGATGAAATTAAGCTAACTTCGAGAACCCGAAGTTTATATACCCTTGCAGTTTGCAATTAGATCGATCGTGGTCGTATTTGGATGCAATTTAAAAATATTAAATTTAAAATAGAATACTATATTGAAATTAAAGAATCATATATAAACACCTTACATGGCAAAACTAAAATTGGCAGGATTTTTATACCTGGTACCCATAGGGTACAAGGGTATTATAAGTTAGTGCTAACCGAGATTGTATGTAACAGGTAGAAGGAGAAATCTCCGACCCTATAAGGTATATAAATTCTTGATCAGCTTCACCAGCCGAGTTAATGTCTGTTTGTGTGAAACAACAAATATCAGAGACTATAAGACCTAGAGTTACCAAATTTGCTGACAACATTGGAATCTGTTGCACGCACAGCAAGTTTGTTTTTAAATTTGGCCACACCCACTTCCGCCCCCGAAAATCATAAAAAACTTTATATAAGCTTGTGACGACCCCTAAGGAGCCGTCTCAATAACAAGCGACTTTATGGTTCATGGTTATTAGTCTTAGTTTGTTAGATCTAGTTTGGTAAATAGTTTTAAGTCACAGAAGTTAAATATAAGTCAGAGTTAAGGAGAAGATAGTTTGCAGAGTATTGACAGAAGGGGATATAGAGGGGGAGAAAGAGAAGGAATCAGGGCCCGCAAAACCACGAGTACATGGCGATCTCAACACCGTCCGAACTACACACGAGAGAGCGAGAGAGAACACGCCCGAGTTTCACGAGCACGGCCACGGCCGAAAATTTCTGCATGAACATGATAAGCCAGAGAGCCCGCTGACGACCGTTCGGCAGCAAAAAATGATTAGACGTGGTTTTGCAAGTGACGCCGAGCCGGAATAAGCGAGAGGAGAAAGAAACCACGTGCACGGAAAAACTTAGTGAAAAACGAAAAACTGTGAAATAAAATACAATACTAGCAAAAAAATTTGAAAACTAAAAGAAACTAAGAACTAAACAATTTAAGAGAAAAGTAAGGAAGCAGGAAGAAAGGAAAAAAAAAATTAGAAACGAGAATAGCGGGTAAGCGAGATAGAAAAGAACTGGCGCAGTCAAAGATTTAAATGAAAAAGTGTACAAATAAAAATTAAAACAAACCGAGGTCGTATAAAGAAAAGAAAGAAAGTGAATAAAAATTGGAAATGAATATTAAAAATCGAACCCACGTGTATATAATCTGACGGAAAATAGCCCAAGAGTCGGCGGCTGCCGACTAAGGGGATAGCATGCAATGAACATATTAACCAAGACTGATAGTAACCGTAGCTTAGACGCAAACCGTAGCTTAATTTTGCAATAGTCAAGTAGTAACCGTAGCTTAACGCAAATTTCTGGGTTCTCCAGATTTTGCAATAACCAAGTATTAACCGTAGTCTAAACGCATATTTCTGGGATCTCCCGTTTTTGCAATAGTTAAGTATTAACCGCAGTTTGGACGCAAATTTCTGGGGTCTGCCCGAATTTGCCATAGTTAAGTATTAACCGTAGCTTGGATGCAAATTTCTGTGTCTGCCCGTTTTTGCCATAGTTAAGTATTAACCGTAGTTTGTACGCAAATTTCTGGGGTCGCCCGTGTTTGTTTTAGCTCAGACAGTAATCGTAATTAGAGTCGAGACCCAGGGTTTGCCCGAGTCGTCCCTAACCTTAGTTTAACGTAAATTTCAGGGCTTGGCCGTAGTGACCTCCACTGCAAGATTAGTCATAAGCAGAGTAGAGACCCAGGGTTTGCCCGAGTCTATGCTAGTCGTAGTTTTAGTATAAATTTTAAGGTCTAATCACGAGTACCATTGTTTGAGTATCAATCCTAGTCCGAGTGTAGACCAAAGACGCATACGAACCCATGCTAACTGTAGTTTGCAGAGGCTTCTAAATTTCCGTGTTTAATCTGGTTTCAGACTAAATACAGTTCGTCCACAACCTCTAAAGACACCTGAACAGACACTATACTTAGGTTAATGTGAGTTTCTGGGTTTTTCCATGCTTACGTTAACCGAATGTTAACGGTCGTCGGATAAGAGAACTGGGGTATGGCTAAGTTGGCACTACTAGTAACCTTGGTGTGAATTTCTAGGGTGAACCATATTTCTTAATAGTTCACAATATCAAGCTTGTTGGTGACAGGATATACCCTTTTCTTGATGACAATTCTGTTCGTAAGGTCTTCGGAGAATTATCGTTAGCAAGTATCTGGCTAGAGACGACCCCAAGGTTATAAAAGCTGGTTAGGGTGGACCCATATAGCTTTACTCAATCGCCTAGACCTCTCCTAAGCACTAAATTCCTTGATTCCTATCGAATAGGCACCCTTACACGCATTACTCGCACACACGGTCCACTGAAATATTATAAATTTTTTGAGGTACTGGTCAACCGCTGAACTAACCCCCTGAACTAACCTTTACAAGCTATAGTCGTGATAGCTTAAAGTAAATAGATAAATAACTAAGGAGGCTTTCGCGGACGTTTTTTGAAAATTTGAGTAAAATCGGATATTATTAAACAATAAAGCGTTTGGGTATGTTTCGTCATCTTCTATGTTGAGAACGGGGGTGCGTATTGCTCAACATGACCATAGCAACATTTGTCATTTTTGGGTGTTGCCCAACATGTTTCTAGCAACATTGGTCTTCATTTGTCAACATTTTCTTTTTTCCATGTCTGGAAATTCAATGCTTTGGGTACCCGGGTATCCCACAGTCTGTCATAATCGACTGTAGCTTTTTTTACTTGTTTATGTATGTATGCTACAGATGGGATTTATAACGCTTCTTTTATAAACTAAAGTTTGAAAGGAAACCCGAAGATTCCCGAAGTGTAATATCCGTTATTGATATGTTGCGAATGAAATGTTCCAGCATACAAAAACAATATCTGTTCTTTGGGTGTTTCACCCCATACCATTTTGAAAGTAAGATAATTGTATAAAGAAAGGCAGTTTTTCCGTGCTTAGAACGCATAGAAATGTACTTCCTGTGTGCAGCCAGGTCCGTCTGGATTCCACCGTGTGTAAATGGGTGGGGCTTATCAGTTTTTAGATAGATATTTTACAGCTTAGTCCCGAAAAACAAAACTAGTTGAATTATTTATTTATTTTAGTTAACGTTACTGTTTAGGAACGAGACACCCTGTTTCTTTTCTCTTCACTTTCCTATATGACCATCCGCTATCGTTTACTTGGCGCGCGAGCTTTTGCCTAGTACTTTTCCATTAACTTCTAACTGTAACTTGTTTACATCTTTGGCCAGCATAATCAAATGATTTGTAAGCGGCTTAAGCATAAGTTAGTCACATTTTTGCTCTCGATGCAACCACGCGCATAGCGGTCGAATCAATCAAATTCGGATGTCTAAAATTAACCAATAAATTAACTAAACAGTAACATTCATAAACATAAACATAATGGTCCTTCGAGAGCCGAATCGCCGGTAACGCGTTTCTTTCGGACATTTGACTTTGATTATTGTTTGTTTTGTAAACGGTGATCTATAGATTCCTAGAACGTATAGAATCGTTCCCTAATTTCGATCGATATGCGGAGTGTGATTCAACAGCGTGGCTTCTGCAAAGGCCAAATTACTCGTGCGCATAATAATGTCATAAAGTTTGTGGAAGACATTAAATTAGTGAAAGCACTAGTGGTTCGCATAGCGCAACTCCAAAAAAACTATTTGCGGTTTGTGCGGCTCTCGGAAGAGCTGTACGCCTTTCAGTCTGAAAAAGATTGGGAAAACCCTGACGACGATTTTGATATATATGAGGAAAAACATTACGCTACACACGCTATTTTAAGCAACACTCTGGAGGACTTAAGAGCTGAAGTCACGTCGAACAGTACACCTGCCACTGTTCAAGCACCAAATACTTCGCAGAGAAGCCATGTGGATTTTCAGTTCGAGCGAATCAAACTCACAACCTTCTCCGGTAGCTATGAGGACTGGAAACATTTTTCAGGCATGTTTACTGGATCGATTGCTTCCAATGGGAGCCTGACGGATTGCCAACGATTTCATTATTTAAAATCGTACCTTTCTGGAGACGCGCTCACGTTAGTTAAACATATTCCGGTCACCAATGAAAATTATCGAGAAGCATGGGAGCGGCTGGAACAGCGCTATAACAAACAATCACTAATTGTCCGCTCATTCTTAAACAGTTTTATGACGCTTCCCAGTGCTACAACCCCTAATATCAGCACCGTGCGTAAACTGGCCGATGGTGCAGACGAAGTTATTCGTGGATTACGAGCACTTAAGAGCGTAGAACGAGATCCCTGGCTGATTTTCATATTGTTGTCAAAATTACATTCCGATACACGCCAAACTTGGACTCAGTGCGCAGACTCCGAAGAAAAGGGTGTGACCATCAACCAATTTCTTAAATTTCTCACTTCACGTTGCGACACTTTGGAAGCTGTTCACTTAGTTCGATCAACTTAAGCTCGACGCGCAGCTACAACGCATCATGCAGATACGCACTCAAGACGGTAAGAACTAAAATGTATATCATGTCAGCAGAATCATCCACTGTTTAGATGCCCTCACTTCATCGCTCTCGACATCGCATTTCGCAGGGAACTCCTCAAGTCAAGAAAACTCTGTTTCAATTGCCTCAGCCCCACTCATATGGCAAGCAACTGTACCTCAAAACATACGTGTCGGATCTGCCGCCGCAAGCATCATACTTTGGTTCATGGCTCGTCGCAACCAATTCAAAATGGTAACTACGTTGAGGCAGCCAGCATGGATAGCAGCGAGCTTCCATCAATCTCAGAAGCGGCATCTACAAGCACACCCAGGCAACCGCTAATTAATGAAGATCATAATTTGGGGAGTGTTCCGCCCACAGGAAACCACTTTACGCATCATACACTGGAAAACCTTCCGGTACCGGTTCGCAAACTCTGTTGCCCACCATTCTTGCAGACGTCAGCGACGCTTGTGGTAACACCACAACTAGCAGGCTGCTCCTGGACACTGGATCTACAATAACTTTGGCATCGGAGTCATTTGTCCAGCGGATAGGCGTGCGTCGCACGCACGCACGGATCTCCGTTCTCGGTCTCGCAGCCAACAGCGCGGGCGTTACACGAGGACGCGCACATATCAAGCTGCGCTCTCATTATTTGGACCAAACTATCAAATTGGTTTCATTCATTATCCACTCGCTGACGTCATCACTTCTAGCCCAAGCTATTGACACCTCCTCTTCTACGTGAAAGCAAATCTGCAAGCTTCCTCTAGCAGATCCAACATTCTGCACACCGGGATCAATCGATGTAATCTTTGGATCAGATCAGCTTTGGTCTCTCTATAATGGAGAAGAAGAATGTTTTGGGAACGACTTTCCTATCGCTCGCAATACTGTTTTTGGTTGGATTATTGCAGGCTCTTACAACGCATGCGATGACTTCGGCCGTTACGCATCACGCGGACCTAGACATAATGGTTCGCTCATTCATGGAGATGGACAGTATGCAGCCTAGCCAGGCTCTCTTAGATGCCAACGATCCCACAGAACGTCATTTTGCGGCCACACACACGCGCGCAAAGAATGGGGTGTATGTCGTCGAGCACCCATTCAAGGAGAGGCCACCTCCTATTGGGTCAACTTTGCCGCAGGCTACCAACCGCTTGAACGCAAATTTCGGCGATCTCCAGAACTCAAGCAGCAGTACCAAGCTTTTCTAGATGACTACTTGCGGCGTGGCCATATGGAACAGCTAACATCAGTTCAAGTTGCCGAGTCCCCAGAGACTTGCTTTTATTTACCGCACCATGCTGTCATCAAACTGGACAGTTTGACTACCAAATGTCGCGTAGTTTTCGATGGATTGGGAAGGGACAACTCGGGAATTTCACTGAATGACAGACTTCATGTTGGTCCCCCGATTCAGCGCGACATTCTCGGCGTTTGTTTCCGTTTCTGACAACACCGATACGATTTATGCGCGGATATCGGAAGATTTTCAGAGGAATCCAAGTCTTCAAACCCCATACCAATTTTCAGCGCATTGTTTGGCTGAAGAATGAGAATGAACCACTGCGTAATTTTCGCCTTTTGACGGTTACCTATGGGTTGACACCGTCCCCATTTCTGGCTGTTCGAGTTCTAAAGCAACTAGCCGAAGATCATCGCCAAGAGTTTCCCGCAGCGGCCCACGCACTCCTACATTATGCCTATGTGGACGATATCCCAACAGGGTGCAACTCAATCGCGGAAATCATGAGTCTCAAAACTGAGCTATTTGGACTCTTGGACAAGGCGCAGTTCAAACTACGAAAATGTAGTTCGAATTGTTGGCGCCTTTTAGAACCACTGCCAGAAGATAGATGTTTAAAGCCCATACAGCTCCTCAACAAATCAGGTGCGGAACTACCAGTCAAAATTCTTGGTATCCAATGGATCCCCGGAAAGGATGTCCTGTATCTCAATATCAAGCACTGCGATACGAGCATATCTCCGACGAAAAGAGAACTTCTATCACAACTATCAAAAATATACCATTGGGCTGGTAGCGCCGGTCATTGTATTAATCAAGCTTATATTTCAAGAGAGTTGGACGAACGTACTGCAATGGGATGACCCAATTCCTGAAGCCCTACGCACCCGCTGGAGAACTTTGGTCGAGGACCTGCCTTCACTTACACAATGTCAAGTACCACGATATATTGCCTCACCTTTCCGAGACGCTCAACTACACGGATTCGCCGACGCATCCACGCACGCCTATGGAGCGGTTGTCTACACTCGTGTTGAAGTTGGAAACAGTTTCCAAATAACCCTCGATGCCGCAAAAACTCGTGTGGCACCTATCAAGCCCGTCTGTATCCCGCGCTTGGAACTGAATGCTGCATTACTTCTTACCCGATTGCTTACCATTGTCAAAAAATCACTAACAATTCCTATTTTCAGCACCAGCTGATGGACAGATTCAGAAATTGTGCTACACTGGCTTTTAGCTCCACCACGTCACTGGAACACATACGTTTGCAACAGAACGGCAGAAATCCTTAACGAATTTCGACGCAGCTGCTGGAATAATGTTCGCATGGAGGACAATCCAGCCGACTGTGCTTCTCGAGGACTTCATCCGTCTAAGCTTATGGAGCATCAACTTTGGAAATCACCTCCGACTTGGCTGGCCAAATCGGAGGTGATTCGCCACCCTCTACAAGGAAGTTCAGGATCTCTTCAAGTTTCGATGTCAACACCAAAGAACGAGTGATCAAGCCAACAACTCTACATAACTTTCCTGATGAAAGTATTAACGAGTTGCTCATCTACAAATTCTCAACCTGGACGCGTCTTATACAGGTATCTAGCTACTGTTATCGTTTTATTCACACTCTTCGATCTCATCACACCAATAATTCACCATTCCTTACATCGGAAGAGCTGCTGGCAATACGACAACGACTCATTCGACATGTACAACAAAATTTCTTTGCCAGAGAATATACGCTGCTGGAAAATCGACGCCAGCTTCATGCTAAATCGCATTTAATCAGATTCTCCCCATTCCTGGCATTCCAGGCACCAGTAACCAGATCATGGGAGAGCTACCAATTCCTTGAGTTCAAGCGAGCATTAATATCAAAAACTATCTTTATAGAAAATCTATATAGACAGTAATTGTGATAAAATTTCTTTCATTTTTTTTATTACATAAAATGTTATATAAATTATGCCATTTAATTTGGTTTGTTTAAGCAAAGTAAATTTTTTAAACCCTTTTTATTTTGTCGATAGTATCGATATTATCGATGGTTTGGACTATCACTATCGAAAATATCGAGTAAAGGCACTATCGATGGTTTTACAGCTCTAATCCAAGGCTTTAACGTTTGAGGAGCTTTCTACTGTTTTGTCGCAAATTGAAGCCATTTTAAACTCACGCCCGTTGTGCCCAAACGGGGAACAGTCGTTGGATCCTCTGACACCTGCTCACTTCTTGACTGGTGCTCCTTATACCGCACTGCCTGAACCCTGCCGTGTGGACATGCCGATTAACCGATTGGAGAGATGGAATCAACTTCAAGCCATGGTCCAAGGGTTTTGGAAACGGTGGCATAAGGAGTACCTGGCATCGCTCCACGAGCCCACTAAATGGCATCTGGAAGCCGAGAATTTGAAGGTCGACACCCTGGTGGTACTCAAGGAGCCCAGTCTACCACCCTCTAAATGGATACTTGCACGCATCACCGAGGTGCACGCAGGATTAGACGACAAGGTCCGGTGAAAACTGCCCACGGATCCTATAAACGCCCAATTACCAAGATTGTTGTACTGCCCCTGTGCTGAACAACCGTTCAGGGAACGAGACACCCTGTTTTTTTTTCCTTCACTTTCCTATATGACCATCCGCTGTCGTTTCCTCGGCGCGCGAGCTTTTGCCTAGTACTTTTTCATTAACTTCTAACTGAAACTTGTTTACTTCTTTGACCAGCAAAATCGAATGATTTGTACGCGGCTTAAGCATAAGTAAGTCACATTTTTGGTCTCGATGCAACCACGCGCATAGCGGTCGAATCAATAAAATTCGGATGTCTAAAATTAAGCAATAAATTAACTAAACAGCAACACTGGCGGTTTCATTCATAAACAGTTACTATTTTTTGAAGTTAAAGGTGCCATTGTCACTTTTATCTCACCTCGTTAAGAGGTGTTTTTGTTTATATTAGAAGTATGTATTTAAAATAACACATGTATGCATATCTCACATTGTTAGTGTTAATTAGTGTACCTCAATAACATGCTATTATTAAAAAACTACCGACTTCGACAACTTATAACGTTTACCTTGTTTTCTGTAAGTCAGGCATTGATCAGTCTTGGCGTGGGTTTTATGACGTTGTCCTGTCGAAAGACAAATCTCAAGGGCATTTTTTTTGCAATCAACTTTTCGCTTAATGTCTGTTAACTTATTTTTATCGCAGTTATGCGATGTGTCGGACAAAGGCATGACGAGAAATATAGCCCCAAAATCCGCCACCGTGCTTGAGGGACTTCTATATGTAGCGGACGTCAATTTTTTTGCCTTTTTGGGCTTGGAGTCATTGTCAAACATATTTGTTTTTATTTCGTCGTTCCATAAAATAATATTCTACTCTCGCGACCAATCTGGTTTAAAGCACCCCAAAATATTTTCGGCAACTTTTTGAACCATCTGAAACTTTATTTTTTCGAAGTAATGGACTTTTTGGGGTATATACTCTGATAAGTCTAAATTTTAAGATATAGGACGAACCTTTTTAGAACAGGTTTCATGTCCAATTTGAGCGGAAAGACTTATAAGGTTTAATTTTTGATCCACTGACGATGCAGTTATTCGATGTTTTTGAATATTTTTTCGTTTGTTCTCGTTTTCTCGGTTAGCTCTTTTTATTGTAAGGTATTCTGAATAGAATTTACCAAATTTTTGAGTGTTTTCGGCATTTCCTGAAAACTTTTTCTTTTATTTTAAGATACAAAGCAATTGGTCATATTTAACAGTTCAATTTTGGTTTGGTCCATCTAAAGTGTTTCTTCACTTGTATAATGTTAAATATGTAAAAAAATACTTAAAACTTAAACTTAAAACTTAATAGTTAAAACTTGTAAAAATGACACCGGTGTACTTATTATTTTGGCCAGGCAAAAAACGGTCATTCAACATAAATTTAAGCATAACGTTAAAAAAAAACGCAGTAACCCCCACTAATTTTTTTATTTAAATGATTCGCCATACTTTAATTTTTCAATATATAATCAATTGCCAGGCATACATTCAAAAAGAATCGAGCAATAACTAAACAATGTGGCACGATGCCTATGTACTTATTATTTTGGCCAGTAGTGTAATTATGACTCCTGATCTTAGCTGAACTCCGGTTATAATCACAAAATTTAGTACCTCGTTAAGAGTTGTTTTTGATTGATATCAGAAGTTTTTGTTTAAAACTCAAAAAAGAAAAATTAACAAAAACAAATACATGTTAGATGTTAACTATATGGAATCATTGCTACTAATTTTGTAAATAATATCTCGAGAAAGCGAATTTTCTGAAATATTTGTTGAATATCAAAAGGTGAGGAGCAATCTTAAGGGCTATACCGCCTCAAGTAACTATTAAGATCGTAAGAGTCGATTTAAAAAATTTAAAAAACTTTAAAATAAATTAATTGTAATTATAAATTATTTTATATTATATTTAAATAAAACTTATTTAATAAATTATGTCAAGGCAAATTTCACGTTCAAAATACCTTTTTCAACTAACTATATCACGTTTCTGTAACTTTAGTCGTTTAAAAGTTATGGGCGCGGGAAATCTAGCCTTTGTAGCAGTTTTTCCGTTAGACTAGAGGGACAACTAAAAATCGGAAAACAAAAGTTGTCCAGCTTAAGCTGTTTTTATAAAGGGTATTGCAGGGTATTATAATTTTGGCCTGAGGTTTGCAACGAGGTGCAGGAAGCATCTCCGACCCCATAAAGTATATATATTTTTGATCAGCGTCACCAGCCGAGTCGACTTAGACATGTCCGTCTGTCCGTCTGTCTGCCTGTCCGTTGCTACACAAACTAGTTTCTCAGTTCTTAAGCTATCTGAATGAAACTTTGCAGATAGTCTTCTTTCTATTGCAGTTACTATATCTGTCGGAACGGCTGGAATCGGACCGTTATATCTTAGAGCTGCCATAGGAATAATCAGAAAACTAATGGAAAAAAATGTATGTTTTTCGAAGTTTTTTTTTAAATTTCGGGATATAGTTGTGTTTTACGGTTATAGTATTACGGTTTTAATTTCATTAAGATCGAACAACTATATCATAGAAACGAGAAAGAAAGCTAACTTCGGTAAACCGAAGTTGGTATACCCTTGCAGTCTGCAATTGGATCATTGAAAATCGAACCATTTTAGTAATGTTGAAAAAACATCGAATTTTGTAAATTTAAAATAGACCGATCGCTTCTATGGCAGCTATA
The DNA here is from genome assembly GCA_008042535.1 of Drosophila tani. Taxonomy (NCBI): domain Eukaryota; kingdom Metazoa; phylum Arthropoda; class Insecta; order Diptera; family Drosophilidae; genus Drosophila; species Drosophila tani. Next base: position 861 of record VNJO01009025.1, on the reverse strand, counting down.
TGATATAGTGGTCCGATATTAATGAAATTAAAACCGCAATTCTAGAACCATAAAAAACTGCTATATCTCAAAATTTATAGAAATACGTTAAAAAACAGAGAAGTTAAATTTGTGATTACATTAATTTCGCCATCATTCCTATGACAGCTATAGGATGTAGTAGTCCGATTTCGGCCGTTCCGACATATATACTGCGTGCTAAAGAAATAAGACTATGCTGAAATTTCAGCTCGATAGCTCAAAAACTGAGAGACCAGTTCGCGTAGAAACCGGCAGACGGACAGACAGACGGACATGGCTAGATCGACTCGGCTGGTGGTGCTGATCACTGTGGACGGCAGTCCACGTAGTGACGATGAGCACCGAGACTGTGGTGCGCAAGGAGACTACTATATACAGCCGTAGAATTGAAAATCTGCTACGATAGTCCGATCAGAACCATTTATATCTTGATCGAAAGGTATTGTAAACCTCTTTGAAACTGCATACTAAGATTTTTCAAAAACTGATAACTTTAGGAGAAATGAGAGTGAAAGTGCGAAATTGACAATTTTGAAAATTGGAGCAATTGGGGCCGGTTGAGCAAAAACCCCAAAATTTTTAAGGTTGTTGTGATCTAGCATTAAATACGCGTCGAATGACACCTCGATCGTCCTGATCCGATACTCCGTTCAAAAGATATTCAATAAACAAGATTTCAACGGCCTTCCCGAAATGAAAACGTTTGTCCTGTTGTTTGTCTGTTTGTTTGTCTGTCTGTGGTATTTTTTATTTTAAAGTCCTGGAACCACTTTTGTTTTATTAATCAGCTCGAGCTAAATAATTTTTGTTCTACGACTTTTTGGGTTTCCCGCTAGTTTG
>VNJO01009023.1:0-26439 GCA_008042535.1 Drosophila tani | reverse complement strand
GTGAACAAAAATAAGAGAATCTATAGATGGGGTGAACAAAAATAAGAGAATCTATAGATGGGGTGAACAAAAATAAGAGAATCTATAGATGGGGTGAACAAAAATAAGAAGATCTGGAGATGGAATCACCGATGTTTCTCCACCTCTGTTGGTGTCGATATTTCCTCCTACAAAATCCCGCCAAATTAAAAAAAATCTGATATATTCAAAGATTTAAAAGAAGAAATATCTAATTATGACGTGGAACGTTGCAAAGCGGAAAAATGTCGGTGGAATACCAGTTTTTAGTATCTTAAAGGCGGGTTCACGGAATGCGCCATCATCAGCTGGCAAAACTTTCAGGCGATAGGAAAATGGTGGGCAGTATTTAGTTTGATTAATTCGCCATTTTAGGTGATTTATAATAAAAAAAGCAATTTTATAGAGATTTTCTTAAAAATTTTAAATCAATCGTTCCGAAAAAAAAAACCCTAAACTTTCCCCCTAAAAATTCTTCCCCCCTAAAATTCCACCTAGGACATCAAAAAACCCCTAAATCTAGGGGGAAAACCCCTGATCTGATTCGCTTTTTCCCGTCAGATCTGACTTTTTTTAAAACGCATTTGCAAGAAAACTTTATTAACAGCATTGTTAAATGCTTTTTTCCAGATTTTTATTGTGTATGCCCACAAAACAAGATGTATGCTCAAAAAAATTAAATGGCTTAAATGGCTTCTTCAAATATTTGCTTGCCTATTTGATTGTTCTTCCCGTCAAAAACAGCTTTTTTCAAGCAAAAGTCAGCAGCACTGAGAAATACCAACTGGCGTGGTAATAAATACTACTTCAGTTTCATGAAAAAGGTTGAAAACTTTGCTAAACGCAGGGTGGGAACCTTGACGATTCGCTGACTTATCGATAATCGTGCATGGTTGCATTTATCAATGTCGGCATGGCAGCCCTGAAAGTGGCGCTATCTTTAAACAGTTTAAATATGGTAATTTTAGCACGTGACACACTAAGCGAATCAAACCTTTAACCTAAAAATGCTAACAACTAAAAAATATTTTATTCACTTGAATTTAACGATTTTATAATGATGTCATTTTGTACCATTCACTAATCATACCGTAGACCTATTATATAATATAATATTTTCCAGCTCTCGTGAGTTAAAAACAATTTGCGCTGTTTAGTCACGGTGAAGTGTCGCTAATTAAATTTGAAATTTACGACCACTTATATATTATCAGGTACATAAGCCACCAAAAGCCCCGATTAAGCAGTGACAGCTGAAACTTTATATTTTTTGTTAATATCACAATGGTGTTTCTCTTTTTTTGCAAACGCACGCTTATGCGTTATTTATGTCATCGATGACCCGGTCGTAAAGAATCTCCTTGACATTCAAACCCCACAGGAAGTCGATGTGGTTCCACTTCTCCTGCGGCAGACGATACGCACTTCTCAAAGACTTGGGGCTCATGTTGTAGCGTAGCTTGTCCACGTCGATCAGGCTGGCGAAGTAGTCGTTGTCGCTGTAGTAAAGATAGGTGGGCACGTCAATGCCCTCCACGTCGTACTCCGGCGGGGTCTTGCTGCTGTACTCCTTCTTGTTGCGCGTGGAGCCGTAGTCGAACTGGCGGAAGTAGCCGGAGTTGTATTCCTGCAGGTAGTGGAAGAGTTGGTTGACCGAACAGCCGGCCGGCGTGGTGGCCATGATCTCCGGGAGCAGGGTCTCGTTGATGTAGGGCGAGCCCCAGCCGCCAAGAAGGAACAAGACGTTTGTGCACATAACCTGGGAAATGGCTTGGTCGTTGCAGAGAAGGGCACCGAACATGTTCATCAGCTGCGTGTTGGGCAAAAACTCGGCGCTGCCAAAGACCTCCACGAAGGCATTGGGCTGGCCCAGCAGAGGTGCGCCCACAGTGGCCAAAGGACTCTCCATGTGATCCATCCAGCCGACGGGGGCCAGCAAGTGAGCCGACCTAATGCGGTTCTTGAAGCGCGGGATCTCCGAGGTCAGCACCATAAAGCTGGTGGTGCCCTGGGAGTGGCCCACGTACGACAGATCATCGGCACCTGTAGTGTAGAGGACGTAGTCCATCATGGCGGGCAGGTCGTAGATACCGATGTCGTGCCACTCGAAGTTCCAGAACGGCTGCAACAGATGCGACTTGGTGGCGTGCCTCTTGGAGTAGGTGTTTCCTCTGGCATTGCCCATCCACACGTCGTAGCCCTCCTCGGAGAGCAAGTAGGCCAGTCCGCTGTGAGGTCCGGCGAGCACCCAGTCCGAGGACGAGCACAACAGACCGTGCATCAAGAAGACCACAGGACGCCGGCCATCAGGCCCTGTATTCTTGGAGTAAGGGATACGGTGCATGGTCAGGAGATAACCGTCCGAGGTCTGCACTACATGCTCCTCGATTTCATAGCCGTGGTCCTCGACAATGGTCATCTGAGAATTAAATTGAAAAACTGTATTGGTAAGGATATTCAGAATCCTCCCACTCGTTGTAACTCACCGTTGTCACCTTACTAGAGCGTCCTGCATCGGCTGGCAGGGCAGCCGCCAGTCCGAGACTCAGGAATCCCGCGATTAATTGAAGCAACAACATTTTCTGCTCGCAGGTGGAGGTGCTTTGGCCACTGACTGGGCCGCTCGTGCCTTTTATATGCCCCCCAGGAACTCGATAAGGAGCCTTAGATTTGGCCAGCTAATTTATGGCTGTTTATTTTTGCCCTCAAACGTAGTTTCGTTCGCCAAGACTGATAGATCGTGTGGGAATTTCGACTCTAGGTGATTTAGCTGGCTGGCCAGTAGCGGCGATAAGCCCTATCATTCTGTGAATCTTGATAGCTTCTGATTAAGTATAATTGCCATGAATTTGGGAGCAATTAGTATTAGTATTTCCTGTATTTACTTTATTTTTCCATTCAACCCTTTGTGGTAAATGGTTAAACTTACTGGGGATCACTTTTCCTAATCTCGTTTTTAATCCATTGAGAAATTTGTGACCTTCAAAACTGGCTAGTTATCGGGAAAGGTTAGGGTCATTTAAGGGGTTACATATTTTTTTTAGCAAGTGTACATAACAAAACGCTTTAGTGGCTTTAGATATTCACATTAGGTCAAAAAGTTCGTCGATTTCAAAATCTTTCCGTTGTAAAAAGCAGCGGTCTTGAATTCAAATGTGTATCGATAAATTTAAAAATCGATTGGCTTATAGACACAACTCTCGGGGGCCCTCATCCCTAAAATCAGCCAATTATTTAGAAATATTTAGTGCTTTTAATTTTAATTAAACAAATAATGCGGGACCGCGAGCGCCGTGACCGGGATAGGGACAGGGAGAGGGAAAGAGACCGGGAACGAGAGCGAGACAGGGACAGAGATAGGGATCGAGACCGCGACAGACGCTATCGCTCCAAATCGCCCGCCAGGAGCAGCCGGCAGAGCTCCAAGTCGAAGAAGAAGAAGTCCAAGAAGTCGAAGAAGTACTCGAGGAGGAGTCGCAGCAGCAGCCGCAGTTCGTCGCGCAGCTCGACGCCCAGCAGCCGGAGCAGTTCCCGCAGCCGGCACAGCAAGAGTAGAAGTCGGGACCACAACAAATCCCGCTCGGCATCCCAGAAGAAAACAAGGGCGCCCAGTTCCGAGAGCAACTCCAGGTCGGCACCCACACCTGTCAGCCAGCCAGCCAAGGCCATCGATCTGCTGGATGCCAAGGTGCAGAAGGCTCTGGAGACCATAGACGAGGATTGCTTCAAGCCGGCTTCCTTCTTCAGCTCTCGGGATCGGGAGACATCGGAGAAGGTCATCATAGACCTGAACAGCGAAACGGTCACTGTGCCCAATAAGCCGGCACTTGCAGTCCAAAACGAAGATGTAATATTCCATCCGAACGTGAGTTGTTTGATTACTTTTTCCCATTTTCCTGCTAATCCTTTGATACTTTCCCCAGTTCCTTGGCGACCCGGATCTCAAGGCTGAGAAGTGGCTGCGCAAGCTCTACAACTACCGCCAGAAGTACATGCAGGAGTAGTCGAGTTCAGACTCTGTATTTAAGAAACAATAAACAATAAACCTATATGTCTAGAAGATATCGCTGCCCGTCTTCCGAGCGCGCTGCAATGCCTCAGTTGAACTCAGTTTCTCGTTGGCCGACGGCTCCTTGGCGCTCCCGTCCGCCTGCAGGGTGCCCGCCTTGAAGTCCTCGATGATTTTCTGCGAGTAGACGGCGTTGAACAGATCCAGGCTGGTGAACTCTGATTGCACGACCTCCGGTGCCTTGTAGGAGACGTACGGCTTCAACTTGCAGCCGGTGAGATCAGGCACAATGATTTCCGGAATCTTCTCGGGAATCTCCACGTACTCCCCGTCGACCACGATGCCCGTTTCCCGCACTCCGCGCTTGTGAATGGGCACCGGCGGCTTGGCCAATGTTTTCTGCGCCTCCTTCACCACGCGCGTTCCTCGCTTGTTGTAAACGTTGAATTTGCGGAAGTTCCGCTTGCCCGCCAGTGCCGAGGACGTGGTGATGGTCCTCTGCTGGCACCTGAGTGCCATCGGTACTAGTTTAATACAACTATTCATTGTTATTTTCCTATTTTTTGCCGAGGGAAATGGAGCTGGTTAAATAACAAATCGAAAACAGCTGTTAGTCGGGCTAGAGGTGGCACAGCTGATATCGATAATTCTTACCAAAGTTTTTCCTTCATTTTATTTAATTTAATTTTCAATTTGTAATGCCAAATGTAAAATATTTAACCATACTTTCTACGCTATTAAAAAATATATTAACATAAACTTTGTTCTTGAGATCCTACTTAAATTTTGGTGAACATTTTATTAAGATAGTTTTTTCAAGTGTAGTGGGCTGCGATCACTATGTATTTCGATTGGAAAACATCGGTTTGAATAGTGCCTGAAAACTCCGGCTAATTTTCAACATTTGTACGATTTAAATATTAGTTTTTTGCACCATGTCCGCGCCGGCCACCGAGGAGGAGTCGGCAGAAAGTGCCGCGGAGCACGATTTCATAGACCTGAAGACCATGGAGGAAGTGGAGGCCTGCGAGCGGAGGCAGCTGCTCCAGTACGTGGAAAAACTGCACGGAGTAATCCGAAAATGCGATAAAAAACTGGCGGCCTATAAGCACAAGCTGAGATTCTTTGTGAGCGCCACAACAGGACCTGTTGAATCCATTTCTAAATCCAAGTTTTATTTCCCAAAAAAAGCTGACCCAGGAAGAGAAGAGTTTTCGCGACAAAAACATGCAGACCTCCGAAAAAGACTTCCAGGAAATACAGAACTCAAAGGAAGGAGATGAATCAGAGACCACCGAGATAAAGGACCCCAAGGAAAATAACGCAGAATGTGAGTCAAGAGTTTCTTTATTCCACCGCTAGTTGCTAGTTCCTACTTCGATTTACTGGCCACCGCGGCCACCAGCGCTGCTCCACGTCCCGATCCGTCCTCGGACAGCATAATGTCCCACTCCTTGTCCGCCTTCACCAGCTTCTGCAGGGTTTGACGCATGTAGGAATCGAACTTCGGGTGGTATCTGTAGACAGAGCCGTCCATGCCGACCACTACGCGGCGGTTGGAGGTCCTGTTGACGAGGCCGCTCACTCCGATGGCCACCAGAGTGGCTGCCCGCTTGGCCACGCACTCGCAGATGTACCTCAGTGTGTGGCAGTCCTCCACGGAGGCTTTCTCCAGGCCAAAGACCTGCTTCACTATCTTCCGGGTGCTGGCAAACTCGGGGAAGGTGTCCGCCTCAATCTCGGATATGTAGCGAGTCTCGAAGATCTCCGGGTGCCTCTGCAGGATCGTGGCGAACTCTGGTCGCCGGCTACTCAGCTTGAAGATGAGCTTGCGCTCGAGGGCGCGCAGCAGGACAAGGCGCACCAGGTTGCCCAGGTACATGCCGGCCGTCATCTTCTCGAACAGCTGCTCCGACCGGTTGATCGACTTCTCGTCCACCTCCCGGTCGTACTCGGTGCGCACGAAGTCCAGCTGCCCGCCGTCGCCGAAGGCGCCCCACTCCGCATTCACGATCACCTGTCGCTTCGTCCGCTTGAAGTCCGCGTGCAGGAGATCCACGTTCTCCACATCCTCCACGTAGCAGGCATTGCAACCCGTACCGACGATGACGCCCACGCGACAGTCGGGGTTGCGGTGGGCGCAGGACATGAGGGTGCCAGTGGTGTCGTTGAGAATGGCCACCACGGCGATGTCAGCATCTCCGCGCCGCTGGATGGCCTCGTGCAGCATGCGACCCACATCCTCGCCCTCGACCCCTGGGCAGTCAAAGCCCTTGGTCCACCGCACCAGGATGCCCTCCTTGAGGCCCAGCTGCACGCAGGGAAAGGAGAAGGTGAAGCCCAGGGGCAGGTAGGCGGTCTTCATGTCGTGCTTCTCCACGAACCGGGCCAGGCACTCGGCGATGTGATCGAAGAGCTCCACGCCCGGGCCCACCATCAGGTCCTTGGGCACGGCGTAGATCTGGGACACCACAGTGGCGTCATGATGACCCTTGAGGGAGACGAGCAGCACCCGGAAGTTGGTGCCGCCGAGATCGAGGGCCAGGAACTTGCCCATCTCGTCGCCCGTGGGCAGGTCCTGCACGTACGTGGGGAAGCACTTGACGTTCGCCTGCGGATGCGTGGAGCGCTTCAAGCCCCGGGCCACCTCCAGGCAGAAGCGACTGTACACCTCCTGCACCTGGTAATCGCTCAGCACAAAGGCTTGCATAAGTTCTCGCACCTCTCCGTCCAGCATTTTGCTTGGCTAATCTCTGGCTCTGTCTTGGTTGTAATACCGCTTGCCTCGAACGATGAGTAACGACTAACCAGGCGCCTGGTTCCAGTCCCTGCACTACTAGGTAGTGCCTGATAAGAGCCAATGGGCTGTGGATGCAATGGAGCCCGCCAGACCTGGAAACAACTGCTGCCGCTGCATTCCGGGCGCTGCGTAGCAAATTAAAAACGAAAACACACCTAAGTAGCTGGCACATTTGCTGATTCCAAATCTGAAAATCTGAAACTACAAACTGCGCGATATGCTAATCGCTCGGGTCCCCAAGTAGTTCTCGTCAATTGCTGGCGATAGCTCCTGATCTGGCACCCTGCAAATTAGTTGGAGTCCATGCCTGGCTGGATGCTGGGAAGGGGTTCATATTTTAATAGAAAGGATAAGCCATTTTACGATTGGAAATTCTGATTCCTAATTAAATATATTTATATTAGCTGGAGTCCATGCAGGGCTATGGATGCTGGGAAGCGGTTCATCTTTTAATCGTACGATCGGAAATTTCTGAACCACAATTAATATATTTATAGCGGGGCATCAATTTGGAGCCCGACAATGAAAACAAATAATTAGAACCACTCTTAAGGTAATTTACCAGATAGATAGAAGAGAAAACCGGCATTGGAATCTGTCTTTAATCTTTAGCACACGGAGCCCGTCCTAGGTTTTGTTTTTGTACTTCTGATCACTAGGTAGTTCTCCCAAAAAAAATAGTTATTCTCCTTTAACGTTCCATTTTGAATTCAAAAATCTCTTAATTTTTAAACCTTCCAAAAGTAATCCTCCCGTGATTGTAATTTACAAAATGATTCTCCTTAAGTAATTGGTCACCAGATAAGGACATCGCTCTGTTTCTCTATTAGATCCCATTCTTTTATATTTTTAAAAGGGAATCCAAAATTCGTTCACGGAAATGTCAAGGCTATATTTCCCCTTTCGACTTGCTGTGGGAACCATATCGAAGACAATAAAAGTCATAAACTATCACTTTGTCTATATGACCCGCACCACGCCTCCTGTCCAGCTATCGGGGCGATAAGGCCGTTCCAAGGAGCGAATCTTTCACGTGTCGGGCCCACCCACAGCCAAGTCTATATATAGAGGAGTATCAGTGGCGGGGTCTCAGGTCGGGGTAATAAAGCGTGCGTCAAGCATTCCTAGCTCGTTAATCCCGGAGAGATTAGCGCCAGAGTGTCGCACGGGCTAACGCCACTAACGCCCCCAGAGACATCCGACCAGCCCTTGACACCCGGTAGGATCTATAGCCACTCGATGATTGATTGCGCAAGAAAGCGGACATGATGTATGGTTTATGAACCTTCGACTTGAGGTGATAAGTTGGCCGGAAATAATGGTATTACCTGTGTAATCTCTGTAAATTAGATACTATTTAGTAGTTTTACTAGCTTAGTATCTTACTATCTTTATTAAAGATTACTGCTATAGGGAAGTCGTAATTGAATGTTCTGTAGGCCTTAATAAATATTTACAGGGTTATTTATGTTGTTTTTACTGGGCCAGAGTAGTGCTTACATTTAGTATGATTGTTTTTGAAATATTAATTATTAATTTGCAGTATCGGCCACCGACGCCTTCAGCTTCGTGGACGAGATGCGGCAGGCGGCCAGGCATGCCGAGAACCTAAACAACTTCGTCTACGAGCCAACCTCGGGCATGTACTACGATCCCAAGACAGGCTACTACTACAATGCGGTAAATAGGCTATAAACGGGGGAGACGTAATCTTTATGACGTGCAGCGACTACACCGCTCTGGGTGTGACATTCAGGGGTTATCGCCGGCCGGCGAACCTGCATCAATGACTCTGAATTGTTGTTAATTTCCGCCTGCTGGCTTTCTCTCTTCCCCGCAGGAGTACGGACTGTACTACGACGGCAGCACCGGCTGCTACTACAACTACGACCATGCCAAGGACTCGTACGAGTTCCACTCGCAGGCCCAAGTCCAGGTGAGTGGGTGAGAGCTGATGGACGACTGATCGAGCTAATTAACCACCGTTCTTCTCCTCCTTGGTGCGCAGCCCTCGAGCGACTGCGCCTGTAGTAGACTTTTGGCTGATTTTCACAAACTCAGCATAGACCGAATGCGTAGCAATGCATTAGGTAAGCGTTAAGGCCCAGAACGTGCGATAAAAACGTGGATTTCTTTTCTTTTGCTCGGTTTCAGGCGAACGAGGCGCCCAAGTCGGAGTCCGAGGACGATCCCGTGGAGTTCGATGAGCTGGGCGGTGTCATCACGGACAGCGACACTCTGAAGAAGATTAAGGCCGAAAAGAAGCAGGCCAAGGAGCAGGCCGAGAAGAGCAAGCGCAAGGCCAAGCGGAAAAAGAAGAGCAAGAAGCACGGAAAGAAGAAGCGCAAGAAGGAGCGACGCCACAAGTCCAAGAGGCGTCACAGGGACTCTGGCGATGAGGCGGATGGGGATGCCGAGGAGGGCGAACTGTCGCAGAGCAGCGATTCCAGTTCCGACTCCAGCGACAACGAGGATAGCGCGGAGAGCAACAGCGCCACGGAGGACAGCAGTGTGCCGGTGTTCAAGGCCGCGGGACGCTTCCAAGGTGTTTAAGAAATCCGCGTTTTCTATCGCTCGTACTTGAGTCAAGCTTATTAGATAGCATGTAACGCCTCCTCTCCTCTTCCCTAGACATTGCCAAGAGGTACCCGCCCTCTTTGCGGATTATTGTCCAGGAAACCAGCGTGGAATCCTTGACGGTGGGCAGCCTGCATCTGATCACCTTCAAGGGCGGCACTTTGGGCCGCGAGGGAGCTCACGATGTCATCATACCGGACGTGAACGTGAGCAAGACCCACTTGAAGTTCAACTACGAGAATAAGTCTGGCCTCTACAAGTGCCTGGATCTGGGCTCCCGCAATGGGACCATTCTCAATGGTTCCCCCATGACCAGCGAGGCAATGGATCTGGTTCACGGCAGCGTCATTACCCTGGGACAGACGAAGCTCCTGTGCCACGTTCACGAGGGCAACAGCACCTGTGGGCTGTGTGAGCCGGGTCTCTTGATAGAGACTCCTGCGCCAGTGGTGGCCACAACCACTGCGTCTACGGGAACAGTCTTATCGCACAAGGAGCAGCTGAAGAAGTTGCAGAGGAAATATGGTCTGGAAAATGAGAGTGAGTAGTCTTTAATGCCTTTTATGCGCAGCAAGCACTTGACCTTAACTTAACTTTAAGAATTTGTGGAGTCCAGCGGGAATGGTCAGTCGGCTCCGAACTACAAGGATCGGGCTGCCACGCGGCGCGTCAATGTGGGCAGCAGCACGGATAAGGAAAAGACCGAGGTGGCCTGTGTCAACACGTAAGTATTTACTTAATTTAATAATAATTTTAATAATTAATAATTTATATATTTTCCAGTGAGATTGGCAGCTCCAACAAAGGCTTCAAAATGCTCAGCAAACTAGGCTGGCAAAAGGGCGAGGCATTGGGCAAGACCAACGCCAGTAGCGGGCTCTTGGCACCGGTAAGGATCAGAGTTATCAATAAATTCAGCTTAGTACTAATTAATATTTCCATAACAGATCAATGTGGTGGCCAATGAGGGCACCAGTGGTCTGGGCAATAGCGATCCTGTTACCACAACCTCGAGACCTGTGGACAAAAGGAAGTTGGCCAACTTGAAGATCACCCAGGCACGTTACCAGCAGGCCAAGGACATCTTTAACCAGTCCGATGAGAGTGATTGAAAAGGCATTTACATTTACTTATTTTTTTGATTATGTTGGAAACACATTTAATTAACAATTACTCAAAACATATTCATAATATTCATAATATTCATAAGTGTATATATATGTATACGTATTCATATATACATCGTTACTATGCGTGTATCTATCGTACTATTAATTCAAAAATCTTGCTATAAGGTTAAGCTATCAGTCAATTAATTAATTTAGCTTCGCTTATGAACAATCGGAGTAGAGAGAAGTTAAGGTTAATGCTAAATAAATATGACGTCGGGTATGATACGAACCAATATATAATAATCGTTTAAATTAATTACCGAGTAGCCTACGTTAACGTTAAATACAAAAGCCTCTTAAGATATGTGGTTTCTCTTGCGATACATGCTGGATAAGAGTGGCTGCAATACGTAATGTTCTGGGTGTTTAAGATAATACTTTGCCCTGTATGTAAGGTGTATCCGATAATATGTAGTGTAAGTGTACAACGAGAATCTTTGGATGTTGGAGCTACGGAAGAACACGCCATGTCTAACAGCTTCCCTGTGACTTGACGCCGATGAAGTAGCGGGAGTCGCAGGAGTGCTTGTGCATCTCGCACCACGAGTTGTACGTGTGGTTATTGTAGCCGCATATTTTGTGTACCTGCAATAGCCGTTGTTGATCAGTGATTATTGTTGCTAAAATATGCTTAGACTCGGACTCACCGGTCGCTGCTGCTTGCGCGGACACTTGTGGCGGCAGGACACGCATCGCGGCAGGCCCGTCTGCAGATCCACCAGGCAGTTGTCCTTCGGTCCACACTTGATGTCCGCACAGCTCACGCGGCCCGCTGCAATATAAAGTTTACGATGCGAGCGCATTAATGACGGCTGCCTGTGGTTAAGTTTCAGCTTTGTTTTATGTCTGGCAATTTCGATTTAATGGCCCCTGCACACCCGACTCCATGCTCCATGCTCCTTGCCTTGCTCCGCCATGAGAACCCCGGCAGGTGTTGCTGTGATTACGGAAGACGATGACGTGCCAGGCAAGTTGCAAGTAATTCAAGTTACTTTCCAAATTTCTGGGACAGGTATTGGTCAAGTATTAAGACCAAAACGAAGCTCGATTGAATTAATATTATAATGTTAATGAAAACAGGGGTAAATCCCGAATTTTAGAGACTTTTAGGGAAGGACTTCCTTTGGAAATATTAATCTTACATTAATAATTTAAAGTATTTTGCTGGGAATCTTTAAGTATTCTAGAACTTGGAATCTCTAATGTTTAAGGACCCTTAAAATGTCTGCTTCTTGTGCCTTAAATCTGCTGTCGTTGCCTCTTGGCTTCCACAATTGCAATTTTCTACGCTGACACATTATTCACACCACAGGCAACACACTCCAGACAGACCGATTCGAACATACACAGTAAAACATATAAAATATATTAATATAAATCGAAAGTAACTTTTACAAAGAGGGATTCTTTCTCAATTTTAATAATAATAATACAGTTTCATTAAATTGAGAATGTTTCGTTCTTAAATTAAATACATTTCGTATTTTCCTTGAGCATAAAAGTTCTGAAAACTTAATAAAATGCTCAATATGAGTATTTATGTTCTTACAAATTGTACTCAAACGAGTAAAAATCAAACTAAGACAAAATGGATTTAATTATTATTTGAGTACATATTTTCTTATTTTGAGTAATTTTTTTACTTAAAAATTATCTCTGTGTAAAGGAAGGCTAGAAACTTAAAAGTAAAATCTACCCAATGAAATATTTATGTTTGTATAAAGTTCTGTTTTAAGAATATTTCCCTTCTTAAACAACCTATACCCAATTTTCCTCTGTGCAAACTGAACGCTTAGACCCTTGCCCCTGCCATTCGTCGACCCCTTCCCATCTCCTCGATCGCCGCGGCGCATGCGCAAGACGGGTAGCATCTTCAGGCTGGGCCAATACCCCATTCCAGCGCAACTTCAAGTCAGCCGAGGAGCAATATACGTGTTCATCGTCAACATGATCTGCGACTTGGCAACATTGTTGCCAGAGCCTCCGGGCATTGTCGATCGCAATTGCCAAAGGAGGACGAAGGAGGAGGAGCAGGAGTAGCTTGTGCAAAGGGACGATCTGCAGCGAGCCCATCTGCAGCCCTGGAAGACGGTGCGTGAAAGGCCGCTGTCTAGCAATTCGTAACAGTTAAAGTTTATTAATTTCAACTGCCAATTTAGCTTTGGGCAGATACCACGTCGTCCTTTGGTTGGCAGAGAGCTGCTCCTAGCCCCGCACTTGTTGATTGTGATGGATGTGGCAGTGGCCGCCAGAGAGCGGGAGCTGCACCGCCGCTGGTTATGGCTGATAATGCCGTCACAAGGCGAGCCAACTATAATTTGTTATGTCGACGTGGTTTAATCAACGCCGGCGGCCGTTGGCGGAACTCATTGCAACATTGTGTGGCAAGGATGGAATGGGGTATTGCGCAGAGGATGGGATCGGATGGGATGCGTCCGTGGGTCATGCGTCTGGCCACGGCGGCAGCCCCGTGTGTGTGTGCGTGTTCCCATTCAGGCCGACTGGCCATTTTGGCATTGCGTGTTGTTTAAGGTGATTTTAATACGATCGTAAACCACAGAGGAACCGAGGAACGAAGGAACGGAACCCAGAGGAAGAAGAGCCAGACGCTCGACCAGACAAGAGTGACGTCGCGACGACGTGGACAGCTGGACAGCTGGACAGCCCCGGCCCAGACCGGACTTCTTGCCACTCCCGGCTCCACCCTCCACTCCGCGGAGTTGCTGCAATCACAGAACCTGCGTCGCCGCAGTCGTTGCGAAAATGGCGTTTTAATGGTTTGTACGTGTAGTCATATTTCTTGGGGCCAACGGCAACTTTTCGTGGCTTGTGCCGGGGTCTTTGGCAGCGCTGCCCAAGTCCACTCCTCTCCAACCCCACTCCCCTACAGAATTTTTGCAGACCCAAGCCGGGATCGCGGCTGAAAATATTTATGTGAAAGCAGACAAACAAACAAATGCCCGAGAACCATAAACTTACTAACCATGAAGATAAAAAGCTCGGGAGGCAAGACACGCGCACGCTGCACTATCTTATCGCCAGACGATCCACGTAACATAACGAGTACCAGACGCACATTAAGCAGCAGGAAGGAACCCAGGCAAGCGGAAGGATCGGTGCAAGATCCGAGATCAACAAACTGCAGGGACTCACGCACACTTGTTTTCGAGCTCTGAGCTGCGACTGGTGTGTTGTGAGTTGAGACTTGCGAGTTGCGAGTGGCAAGTTGCGTGGCTCAACTAAAAGCAAAAGTGAATAATAGCTAATGATCTTAATTTAGAACCCGGCTACCGTTAAAAGTGATTAGTAAGCAAAGACTTCTTCAGACTGACAGGCAGATCGATGAATGAATAAGGCTGTCAGGCTATGTGAGAAGTTGAATAATTGAGATTAGGAAATTTATAAACTTAGGAGGCCTGTATATTCAGGTCTTCGAATGTCAAAGGCTTTAGAAGATAGACTTTTTATATTTGGTAGCTCATTCGTTCTGAAAGTATTGTACTGTAAGGTCCGAAAAAAAGTAAATAAAATGTTGTATTTTTTTTTATCAAAAAATTAAAAAAAAAAGTACTAAAATTATCTAGATTCTAGAAAATAGGTATTAATCCGGTGAACAGTTGGATCGAATTCGGATCTCCTCAAGGAACCATTACCAAGATAACTATTGTTGCCTAACCACAAAAGCCTGGTAAGTAAAAAAAGGCCTATTAATTATTTTTTTTATATATATATTTTTTTAATCCTAGTGCTGCCCTTAGAAGTATCCTGTTTTCAGATTGACTGGAGTCGATTTAGGATTGCCCAAAGAACCATAACCATAGGGATAGCTGCTGTGGTAAAGCCACAAAAGTTTGTAAGAATATTAAGTAATTTCTGGTTTAAACCCTTTAAAGGCCACTTGGGAAAAATGCTTATTAATTATATTTTTTATATATTTCTGAATTTTAGTGCTGCCCTTAGAAGTGTCCTGCTTACAGACTGATGGTAGTCAAAGGCATGCTTAAAGCATTTATAGCAAAGAGCAAAACATCACATGAACGGAAAAAATATAAAAACAATTGGATATCACTGGAATTAAATAAATATTAATTATACACGAATTATGTATCTTAGATTTGCAAGGATATTTGCAGGATAAAAATGTTACTGTGCTATCAAGCTGAATGTCCATGGACAAGTTCATGACTAAGAAATACTTGCAACGAACAAAAAATAATCCTTGAAATCATAAACTCAATTAGTATTTCAATACTCAATGGCATATAAAATTCAATTTAAAGTTCCCCAAAATCAAGTTATTTCGGGCTGAAAACATGAACATGAACAGAAGGAATATGAATATGCACATGTCTTATATCTACGGCTTCAACAAGCAGCTATCATGGAAATTGAGGAAGACCAAGTCTGCAACATTGATAAATAATAATACGTTGCCGAGTGACCGATGGGGGGGAATTTAGTCAACGGCAGCTGGTGTTGGCGCTGGATTGACAGCTTTTGTTTTCGCATTAACTATGTACATGCTGTAATTTGCGACAAAACACTGCAATTAACAGGCAATTGCTGTCGGGCAGCCCTCTTTTGTCTTCGGCCCCCATGGCACACTAAACTAGTTTAAGTCCGTCCGTCTGCCATCTCCATCTCCGATCAGATCCGAGGTTCTCGAGTTCGTCTCCGGATTTGGTGCGACAGCGGAACGCCCTCCACGCCTTCCAGCAGCAGCAACAGTGATTGCCACACAGGAAAAAATTCAATTATCTATCGGATGAGTATCACATTTTCCTATTTCCTATATTGTTCATCTTAATTTTAAGCTAATGACACTTGTATTTCAGGATTTATTTTAAGTAAAAGCTTTGGAAGGAATTTTTTTATATTGGAAATTAATATAAAAAGATAGTGTGTAATAGAAATAAGTCCTTATGTGAAAATTCTTAAGCTTTTTGTATATTTAGTAGATGTTCTTATTGTTATCTTAAACTCTCTTCTATGATATACAAAATATGAAATATTCATTTCTAATTGCTAAATAATGCATATTTTGAACCCATCTTTGTTTGGAATGTGGAATAGAAATGAGTCCTTATGAGAAAAGTAGACAGTACTGGCAAGTCGATGGTTTTAAACCCTCAAGCTTTTGATAGATTTTATAGATGTTCTAGTTGATATATAAAAAATGGATTATTGATTTTTGTTAAAGTTATATAATGCAAAATTCGGGCCCATCTTCTCTATGGAATGTGAAACATAAATGAGTCCTTATGAAACAAATTGATATTATCGAAAAGTCGATGGTTTTAAACCCTTAAACTTTTGATAAATTTATAGTTATTCTTTTTGTTACCGCAGTCCTAATGAAGTCTACAATATATGACAAAAACCCAGTTTTAAAATTTTTAGATACTGCAGAAAAATGGATATACCCGTAAAAAATGAAAATCATTTAGGCTATGGGATAGATTTTTGACTATAATGGACTTAACATTTATAAAATTCTTTCCTTGTTTCGCATAACCTTTTTAGGTCACCAGACTAAGATTTTATTGCAGACATGATTTTTCTTACATTTAATAGTATCTAAAAATTGAGTAATTACAGTAATTACAGACTTACAAAAATTAGATAATAATTTTTAGATACTTTTAAATAGAAAACATATTATAAACTATAGATTTTTTAAATGTAACACCCCATACTTCTTGTTTATATGATTTTTTTCAATTTTTTAGTTTTTTTAGTTTTGCTTATAGGTAAAAATATGATAAAAGGCGACAATGCTTTTAGAAATGATAAATGCTACCTTTAAGTCAAAAATTCATGATAAAATTAAAGCAAAAACAAATAATTAGTTACAAGAATATGAGAGTAAATATTATATTTTTCATAGGTCTTCTTAATGTTACCACCCTTCATGAAGTTATCTACAATATATTCTTGAAGTTATCTACAATATAGGATGGCATATATAACAACATAAAATCTGTTTTAAAATATCGAAATGATTCAATTTGTGGCGTTATTCTTTTTTTATCATCTACATAAAATACATACTATTTTAGTTGTAGGATATTATTGTACATATTATATGACTGTTGAAAAATGTGATCAAAGGACAATTTTCCTTAGGAATGGTAATAATAACATATTGATGGGGAAAGGAGTATCAGAATATAAAGTGCAATATTTTTCAATGAAATAGAATCCAGCTAATTAAGATCTAGTAATTTGTATATACCATATAATATGAGAAGATAAATATTCTGGCGGGTATTAAAGTCGGTAATATGGAAAGTAAATCTTGTATGAGATACAATTTCATGAATAATATAGCACACATTCCAAAATAACATTATAGTATGACACTAGTTTATATTAAATTGAATATATTAACATCCTTATCATGACTTGTGAAAATATTAAAAATAGAAGGATCTGGCGGATAATAACACGAATGAATAATTAATTTGTAACAAAATGAAGAACAATTTCTTGCTCTGCACCCCGCCTAGTGTGGGCTGGCGAGGGGCATTATAATTAATTGGAAATCGGAGTCGATCAATCGGATGGCAACCGCAAAATTAATAAGCATGAATGATGCCGACGACGCGAGTGTTCGCCGAGATGGTAATTGCAATTGCAATGTAATTGTGGATGGGCCGCGGTGTCGTAGACGCGTCGCAGTTGCAGTCGCAGTCAAAGTGGAGCAGAGTCGACGGGCTAATCAAATTGCTGGCAATCATGGAGCCGTATAAGCAAATGTAGCAATTTTAGCCAAACACCGCGACGGGGACCAGAGGCCGGAGACCGGAGACCGACCAGAGCGACTGGAGACCCGACCCGACGGCAACTTGATATGGCCATGTTGCAGACGACGGCAACAACCACTTGTGGCGGCTGCGGCTGAGACGCGACTCTTAACAACAGCTTAACTTGGCTGGAAACCTCAGTCGAGTCAATCAAATGCAAAATTGCGGTTCTTTGTTGATTGTTGTTAAATTCGCACAACTGCAACAGGGACTGCAGCCAGCAATTTGCCAACTGCAACGGCTCTGGCTCGGGCTCGGGCTCTCCTTGCCAATTAATCTGATTTGATTGATTTCCATTTGAGCCAAAATACATACCTCGACAGGGTCCCGGATATGCCACGGCGATGGAGCGTCCAATTTGGCAAATCATTCGATTTATATCACACGCGCTCCTGTATGTCTTCCCATCGACGCCGCACACCGCCTGCCGCTCGTCGTAGCCACTGGAATTTGCATCCAGATCTAGGTTATCCCAGGGACACTCGATCTGGCAGGCAATGCAGTGCGGCATCATGTACTGATCCTCCACGCACGAGAGCCCATCCAGGCACTGGACGCCATTGCAGCTATCTGGGGATTTGTGAAGGAGCAAAGGAGGAAGGTCTGTTAGCAAGATTGTCGGAAATAAAGGGAATTTATCTTCTAATATGAATTTAATTTAATTTTTCTTTAGGAAAAATATTGTATATTATTTTGGATTACTAAAAGATGTATGTATGACAAGTTAAAATATTGATTTTAATTCAAGGGATGTTCTTATAAATTGTATGCTTTCTTATTAAATTTATAAATATTGACTCAAGTAACATTTTCTAATAAAACGTTTGTATTCTTACTTGTAAAGATGCTTGCTTATTATTGTATTTTTCTAGTTCCTGATCCTTAACCCTATTAAATCATTGCAAAAATCATTTCCACCCCGCAACTTTGTTTGTTTTTGGCATTAATTAATGCTGTCCGCATATAGGTGCCTATAAATAAGCAGTTGGCCAATTTCTATGATTAGCTCTTGCAGCTCTCGGGCGGACACTCGCGGATATATCTGCCTATATGGCCGGCCATAAACTGTCGAAATTTATCAGGGGGACATATGTGGCTGTGGGACCGCTCCGCTGATGCGAAAAGGCGAGAGACATCGCGAAACGCCTTGGCGCCAACTGTGGCACTCGCGAAATATTGCAATCATTTTTTGCGCTCGCAATTGAATGCGAATTGCCGATTGGGCATTCCATCGAATATATTGGCACGCGCCAAACGTTAGATGGCTGGAATTGCTGATGGTGTTGCTGCTGCTGGTGCTGGTGCAACTTGCAACACATAACCGGCAACAGCAAGGAGCAAGAGCAACTGCAATAGAATGTCGTGTGCTCGCGGCTAATCCAACGAGTTCTTTGGCTTCTCCCGGCTCATCGTTCTTGCATGCCGTTTTTATTGATCATTTGAGCATGTTTGCGAGTGCTTCCTGTATCATTAAATTATTACACAACATTTCTGGCCACTGGCCACTGGCCACTAGCTGCTTCTCGAGAGCCAGTTGATTTCACCACTGGCTCTGGCGACAAGTTGTTGGCCGTAATTGAAATGTGCAATAATTTGTCATCTAATCTAATTGTGGCGCTGCTGCGTTTTGGCACGCGAGCAGTACTGGTCACTGGGTGGACTAGACTAGACCAGACTTACTCTTGCAGTGGCCCCGATAGGCGACCTCCAGTTGGGCGTTGTTGGTGCGGCAGGCGCGCTTGCGCAGCTGGCACTCGCTGTTGTAGGTGCGTCCGTCGCTGCCGCAAACCGAATTCGAACTCGGATTCAGATTCTGACTGGAGGAGGAGTGCTGCTGGTGGTGGATACAAACATCCCAGAGTTAGTTGGACCCCGCGGAGTATGCAGTGGCAGACCTAGACCTAGACTCACCTCGTAGATGCCGCCCAAAATGGCCAAGTCATGGGCATTAGCAAAGTCCGATGACGCAGCCGATTCACTTCCGTGTTGGAGGCGAAACCTCGACCCAGACCCAGACAGTGTGCTATTCGCCTCAACTTCTGTGGACGTGGCTGTATAAGGATCCTTGTGCTGCCTCAGCCGGAGCCTGTGCCTCTGCCGCTGACTGTGCCTGCGCCCATTGTCTGGATGTGGAGCGTGCTCCATGCGTTGTCTGCCGTTGTGCTGGTGCTGGTGTCTGAGGCGGGCATTATCCGACTGTCTATTAATGTCGTTGGCGGGTTCATTAGCATTCGCCAAGTTGCGTCTAGACGGAGGCTGAGTTAGAGCTTCCACTGGAGCCACTGGGACTGAGACTGAGTCAGGCGACTGCGCAGGCGTCTTGTCTGCTTTGGACGAGTCATTGGCTCCTGTCGTCATTGATCTTGTTAAGTGTTTGCCGTTGCCATGGCTGTTCCTCTGTCTGCGCCTCTCGTAGCCCGTCATCTCGACCCGGCCAGCCGAGCCAGCGGTGGCTGCTCCTCCTCCGTTTCCGCCTCCGCGTGATCTGGAGCGATCTGGCAAATTGCTGCTGTCTATAATCAAAAGTCGACGGTGCCTGGGACTCGGACTCGCCACTTGATTTTGATGTTGCTGCTGTTGCTGCTGCTGCAGCTTTCTTTGGTTATCAGCAATATGTTGGCGTTGGCTGCCGTCTAAACCTAAATTGGTGTTGGAATTTTCACTACTTAGACTACGGGAATCGCGCGGCGGCATTCCTGGTTGCTCCGGCTGCTGCTTGCGACGCAGTGCCGCTCCGCATTCGGGAGCACAGACGCACTTGGGCCGACCCTTGCGCTTCACACACTTCTTGTTGGGCCCGCACTTGAAGCCCTTGCAGCTCTCTGGAAAGGAGGATACTCTTATATCCTATGGGGTCCTATTGATCCTTGGCCTTACTCACCCATGCAGGGCGAGCACTCCACGCCGCCGCCAATGGCCGTGGCAAAGAAGTACTCCACGCTGCTCAGCTCGCGGTCCGTGAAGGAGAAGCTCTGGCTGGCGCCGCAGCACTCGGCCCGGGTGATGTTGGTGGAGAAGACCTGGCCGCACTTGCCGCTGCCCAGGTGGGTCTGCCAACAGGTGCCAGCTGAATGGAGATTAATTAGAGGTTAATTAGATTTGGGAACTAGAGTTCCAGTAAGCTCTTCTCTCTGAATTTCTCTTTTAATTTCTCATTTTATTTCTTATTTAATTTCTTATTTAATTTCTCATTTAAGTTCTCATTTAATTTCTTATATAAATTCTCATTTAATTTCTCAATAAATTTCCTCATATTTTCTTGAAGTGTTTCAAGTTACTCAAAATAACTCAAAAGTAAGCAATATTTGACGGCATTTTCCTTGAGCTAACCGGAAGAAAACCTGAGGAAAACATACCCCTTTTCGGTACTCAAATTACATGCAGGTATTTGGATGACCAAAACAAATATTATTTGTTTACTTTAAAGATTCGCCCCAGGAATGCGATGTGCCTGCCGGGTGCTAATTCGCGCGAGCAGATTGCAAATTCACGCCTTCTTTTTTGCTTTTTCTGTATTTTGATCAAATCGATTTGGCAGGCCCAAGCAGATTTGGCATATGATGGATAACCAAACAGAGCAGAGCAGAGGCCGGTCCAGTGGGAAATTGCGTCATATTTGAATATAATGTGACACATTTATCAAGAGGCGAATGAACTGGATGGCGCCACTTTTCGATGTAACCACACACTGGACACGGACACGGTACATGGTACATGGTATAGATGGTACACTTACCCGCCGCCAGGCGAAGATCCAGTAGCAGCAGACCAATTAACAGAGCCATCAAAGGCTGTCCAGCTACTGTTGATGTTGATGTTGCTCCCGCTCCCGTGCAGCGCATGCTCTTCACTGGACTAGAACCGGGCAAGTGTTCGTGCTGCTGCTGGCGCTGTTGAGGCCTCAGCTTTTGCTGCCGCTGTTGGTGTTCACGTGCCATTGACACCTCCTCGTCAGTGGCAATGGTCGTGCGTCTGCGTCTCCGTCTCAGTTGGCCCGCATTGACGTCACGACGATGGGCGGCCCAGTGATCGTCATCCAGCCAGCAGCAATTGGCCAATTCTTGCAAAAAGCTCCATGCGTTTACTATAAATAAACTTAGAATTGTTCTACATTTGCGGCCGGTTGCTGTCGCCAATTGTTGTTTGGCCGCTGCCGCTGTTCCCTCAGATGTTGCCACTTTAGTTGTTGATGTTGCTGCTGCTGCTGCTGCTGACGTCTGCGGCGACATTGCTGGCGTTAATTGGTTGGCCGCTGTACGCGCTTCCGCTGACGTGGCAGGAAGTCCGAAGATCGCCTCGCAGATCGGCATCGGCATCGGCATCTCTCTGCGCTTGAATTTGTAATTCGATTTTAGAAATGTCAAGTTGGTCTGGCTGTTCGTTTGATGATGATGAGGCATGACAACGGCAAATGCTGCGGATAAACAAAAGGAAGGCAAACACTTAGGCCAACAGGTATACTATGGGGGCTTCTAAGGGGGATGACTTCAATTAAGCCGGGGAGCACAAAGGTTCTAGCCACTGCCACTGACACTCGAGTGGAGGAGCAGCCGCCTCGAGTGGCACGCCAGCAACATGATGCAACCGGCAGCAGCAGCAGCAGCGGCAGCAGCAACAAGAACAGCCAGTCAAGCACAAAGAATGTTTTGTACAAAAACGACGGCCAAAGAGGCAACAATTAAGTCTCAAACGTTGAGTTGACATTGAGCAGGCGGTTTTCAAAATGCGACTACTAAAAATAAAGAACCTGTTGCTGCCTTTGCTGTTGCTGTTGTTGTTGCTGCTGTGGCTGCCGCCTTGTTGTAGGTTTGGCGCATTTTGCACATTATGCAGCGTCTGTCTGGGCTTCGAGTCTGTCTCCGTCTCCGTCTCAGTCTCGGTCTCCATCTCTGTCTCCGTCTTTGCCCCCCTCTCTTTCCGACTGTCTGTCTGTTTGTTTGTTTGGTTAATTGCACGGAAAATAATTTTTGGGAATATTAGAACCCTTTACTGACATTATTTATTGGTTTGAATTTATATAGAAACGATTAGCTTATTTGTATAGGCCTTCTTCGAGTAATAAGTGGGAGAAAACATTATTTTTAATTTTGCCTCTAATGCTTTCCTACTGTTAAATAATATATTTTTAATAATTATAATACGTAGGACCTAATTTAACCCGGAATATATAGTGTAACACCGATTACTCCTTACCTACTATGAACTTATCTTATAATATAGGAAAATTATACACTAGGAATGTTTAATTTTTGAGAAAAACTATGCAATATCTTGTCCTTAATTTACGTACTAAGAAATTTCTACGGCTAATTCCAATTTCCAATAAATGTATCCAAAGGAAAAGAAGGTTTTAAACTTTTTACAAATTTTATCTCCAAGTAACTTTATATTCTTGAACTGTTTCCCATTTTTAGATGTTTTTTCTGTCAATTCCGATTCCAAATATGGAATAATAAAGGGAATTATTGTGTTAACTTTTTGTAATAAATATCATATGATAAGCTAAAGATAGAGAGGCATTTACTTCTATATTTGGAACTAAGGAGGAAACCTTGCAACATCCGAAACAATGTGTCTTGATGCAGCTTCTGCTATAGCATCTATAGATGGTCTCTGGGTGGGGATTATGATCTTCATTATGTTATATAAGAAATATTAAATATATTACCTCATTTTAGATTATAATTTCCAAGCTAATAACTATCTAAAACTTAGTTCCCATATCACATTTCACTATTTCTCTCCGTGTAAATGTTTGTGACTTTGCAGTTTGTTTGGCGCGTTAGTTTGGCATTTGTTTTATTTTGGCTGGCATGGCCAGACCCTTCGCCATCCACATCGTGGTTGTCAGTGTCATCGTCATGACTCTAAGGACGTGCTCTAGACAACATATGCAGACGACGGAGAGAACAGACTGCGACTGCGACTGAGACTGCGGCCGTGCGGGCACATGCAACAATTGCCGCGCGGAACGTGACTGGAGTGTGACTCGGCTCGAGTATCCTAATTTGGCCAACTCGGCGAACGTCCTTGAGGCGACTGCTACCCTATTCAATTAGCCCACTTCAGGTGAAGCCTGCAGCCATTATCGAAAGTTCAGCTGCTGTTGCTCCTGCTCTTGCTCTTGTGGCATGCAACATTGCAGCGGCAATTAATGACCTACTGCGTCTGGGGTTCAGGTCCACGGCTGTCCGGGCCAAAAAATTATTGCGTTAACACGCGTTGCGACATTTTGTATGACCATCGTCCGCCTCCGTCTCCGTCTCTCCATCTGCATCCGCTGCTTGTCCAGCCGGCGCGACGATGCCCGCCAGACGATGTCTGCACTCACACAGACCCGTAAAAAATGATAAAAATAAGAAAAACAAGTAAGACGGCCAGCTTATGCAAGCCGAACTTTTAATGTCCTTCAGGAAATCCTCTCCTTGGCATAACAGCAGTTTCCGTGCACAAAACAGCAGTTAAAGTGTTCACAAAATTAGTTTTTATTACTTTATATATCATTAAACCAAAGAAGCAATGAAAATTAATATCTTTCTGATTTTTAAACTTGATTAACTTTAATTAGACAATTGTTATCATCATAGTATTTATTTCTTTTAGCAGTTAAATCTAAAAAAATGGATTAAGGACATTAATAATAATTAATTAAACCCCTAAGCATAGGTATCTTTAGCCTCTTTCAGGTGGTTTTCTCTAAACAGTTTCTAGGGGAGTTATGACTGAATCAATATTTCTATAAATTATCCACCAGTACTCCCTGCAAGAGTATTATAACACACGCACTTGCCGTGGACCTCTGGGGATTGGGTAGGGGGCACTGGGGGATTGGGTATGGAAGTCTGGGGATTGGAGTTGCAGTTGCAGTCGGAGCCGCGAGCCGCGAGCCTCGGTCTTCGGTCTTCGAGCTGCATTCCTGCAGCGAGGCTATTTTTAGACCCGCTGCAGTCAATGGGTTTTTATAACCTTTGCAGACGGTATCGCAAATAACTTAGTTACGACAAATGTAACGGACTAATCCACATGTACAGGCATAAAGCCCACGTTTGCACCGAAAGAAACTAGTTTCGAAATTAATACAGAGCTCTTTAAGTTGCGTAGTTCTAAATTGTTTGTTATTTTATTAAGATGAAATTAATATATTAAAATTATTTGTAATTTTATATGCTCTACAATACATAAACTTTTATATTATGTGGTAATTTTATAGGTAATTTTGTTATAATATTTTTAAAACCCGATTCCTTAAGTCCCAGAAGTAATATTATGTTTGTTATTTAAAAATAAAATATCTTGAATTTTGTGGTAACAGATTTCCCTTCGGAGTTTCGTGCTTGAAGGTTTCTGCCTGTCCTTGCAGTTTATTTGTTTGATAATTATAACTAAGAAAGAGCCTTAGTCTTAAGTCCAATCCCATAATCCCCCTCTTTACTTTAAAAATCCCCCCATTTCTCGCAGTGCGGTGAAAGTGTTAATCCACCTTGGCCGTACCTAGATAAAAGCCCAGAGATTGCATATCCGATCTTGGCCGATCCGCTAAGGACTTTCCTTTGGCCGGCTGGATGGCGGCTTGGTTGGCCACTTGGCGGACCTGCCGGCGGCACTTACTGTACCCAAGGTTTCGAGCCCGAATGCCTCGAATTCCTGAGTGCTCGCAAAAATGTCTTTTGGGCACAGCCACCGGCGGCAAGAACAACACAACAATACAGGAGCAGCAGGGGCAACAAAAAATGCAAGGAGCGGCTGTGGCAGCAGCAGCAACGCCAAGAGAGTGGCCACAAAATGCATTCTCCTCGGCGGGAGCAACTGCATTGCCAAACCGAGCACACACACTCCCCGAGAGTTTGCTGGGGCCATATACCATGCCAAACCATATAGATATTGCTGCAGCCATGGCGAATGCCTGGGCTCCTCGGGAGATGCAGTTTGACCGTTGGCCGCCGCATCGAAAAAGACCTGTTTTCGTGTTTTTGGGCATTTATTCTGGACTTTCCGAGAATGTGTGCTTCTCTTTTTTGTGTTCGTTTGTATTGAATTGCATCTTCTGCTGCGCTGATCCTGCCACTGCCACTGCCACTGCACTTCGGCGGCAAGTGCATAATTTCAACCTCAAGTCGGGGAGAGCTTGCATCAAATGTGGTGCTAAATTTCACTGCGGTTCTTTCGGGCATTGCACCGCCTTTAGTTACATTTGCGTATTAGATTAAGCCGCTCCCAAAGTTCCAGTCCCACTCCCAGACCAAGTGTAAGTTCCAAAGCAAACACAGTATCATATTATGCTCCGGAGCACGTGCTGTGTCTGGGGAACCTGGAACCTGGTCTTGGTATCGGGAGAAAACCGATCTTCCAGACGGCGGCGTCGCTGAATATTTCGGAAAAACAGATAAAGTTCCCAAACAAACAACATGAACGACGTGAAAACCCGCGATCCTGGGAATTTATTATATAAATATTACAACTGCGCAGAAAAATAAAAAGAAACGAGAAAGAAAGCTAACTTCGGTAAACCGAAGTTGGTATACCCTTGCAGTCTGCAATTGGATCATTGAAAATCGAACCATTTTAGTAATGTTGAAAAAACATCGAATTTTTTAAATTTTACATTTTACATGTAGAATTTTACATTTTCATATAAACGGACCGACCGCTTCTATGGCAGCTATTAGATATAGTGGCCCGATCTTAATGAAATTAAAACCGTAATTCTAGAACCATAAAATACTGCTATATCTCAAAATTTATAGAAATTCGTTGAAAAAAAGAGAAGTTTAATTTTTTTATACCCTTGCAGAGGGTATTATAATTTTGACCAGATGTTTGCAACGCAGTGAAGGAGGCATCTCCGACCCCATAAAGTATATATATTCTTGATCAGCATCACCAGCCGAGTCGATCTAGCCATGTCCGTCTGTCTGTCCGTCTGTCCGTCTGTCCGTCTGTCCGTCTGTCCGTCTGTCGGTTTCTACGCGAACTAGTCTCTCAGTTTTTGAGCTATCGAGCTGAAATTTTCAGCATAGTCTTATTTCTTTAGCACGCAGTATATATGTCGGAACGACC
>VNJO01009006.1:0-26153 GCA_008042535.1 Drosophila tani | reverse complement strand
TATTAACACCTAACCCTAACAAGCACGTGCTTGGTTTCGAAGGGCCACTTGAGTGTACTGACCGTAGTGCATCAACGTCCATATAAATATGCGGGAAATGAAGATCTTGTTACCCTACCTCTTGCTAAGGGAATTTGTTGAAAACGACGTTTTAAAAATGCAATTTAATTATTTTTTACAACATGTAAGACCTTTGTTTTTCTAATTTAAGGAAGTTATATTTAATATTTGTAAACATTTTATTTTTAGTACTTCCCAATGATTGACAAATACATAAATACTCACAAATCTTTGGTTTTTGAAAATCTGTTATTTAGGAGCCTGAAATAAGGCTGCAAATTATTTTTCTTCAACTTTTTAAGAAATTTGTCAAAGAAACTGTCTTTGATTTTTGAAAATCTTTAAAAAATGCACCATAAAGTATTCTTTAAAATATTATACTTATACTTTTTTGAAGATAATATAAAATATACATATTTGCATACATTTTATCCCATTTGAAAGAGATAATTTGCTTTGATTCTCTTTGAATCTTTTATTTTCAAGCCCAAAAGTAGGCTGCAAAATATTATTCTTCAACATTTTTGTATAAAATTCACCAAATCATACTTTTTATTCCACTTTAAGGAAAGATTTGTTTAACTCAGCTTAGCTTTCAGAGTAAACTCATAGCTAATTAGCTTGACTATGTATTCAGACATTCTATTGGTTTAATTTTTAATGCCAAAACACACAAAACTTAAGCCAGGATAATAATGCCCAAAGCAGATGACTTTCGCTGCCATGGCAACACTTCATTCCCACATATGAGAGTGTGGGACACCTGATAACCCTGGCAGGCACAAGCGCCGAAAGTTAAATTAAATCTAATTTGCCATAATAACTGCCAAACACAGTGTGTCATCTGTATGCAAAAAAAAAAGCAAGCGAAATAAGCAGAATAATAAACAAATGCTAAAAACGGAAAGTTTCGCATTACAAAAATATTATATTTATGCCCAGAGCTCGGCTCGGCTTGGCTCTCGCTCGCATACAGTAAACGCCAACTCAGATGCTGATGCTGATGCAGATTATGATGATGATGATGGCGATGATGATTATCTAATGTTTGCACAGTAAAAACGAAATTTAATTTTTTCCGTATGTTTGTTGAGGCTATAAAAATATATATGTGCGTGCTATATATCCCATTCCGGAATTTTTGGGGTAGATGCGAGTTAGATACGAACACGAGTATATCCGGCCAAGTGTGCTGCCGCTATCTCTGTTCATCATCCCACATTTAGCAGCTGCTCTTTTTGCCTCTCTTTCGCACAGTTATCATGAATATATATACCGACATTTGGATTTGCATTTCATAGTGTTGGTACAATGGCACAGTGGATGTGGTTTGGTCAGGATCCTAGCTCTTTGGCTGTTTAGTATTAAATAAACTTAAAAATGTGCCTTGCTGATCTTGAATCTAGCCTAAAAATTTTTCCATCAAGTCCTTTTCTCTTTTTTATCAATAATAAAATGCTGAAGATAATGTTGTAATGTAATAGCTCAAAAAGTGTGTCTAAAACTTAACTGTTCTTTTAGTATTTAACTTACTTAAAAATGTTCGTGCTGCATGACAATTTTTTTTTCATCCGTAATAAAAGGTAAATGATAATGCTGAATTACAAAATAAGATATTTCCATTGGGAAACCCTTAATTGTTAACTAATTAGTTTCAAAATAATTTAAAAGTTTCATAAAGAACTTAATAAATAATTATACACATATTTTAACTCATATTTATTGCATTTAACTACCTAAGCCACAGTAAACTTTTGTGTGACTACGTATTTGCCTGGCTTTTATTTTTATTTTTATTTCCATAGCATATTTATTTAGCTTGGCGCTCATATGGATGCCAGCTAAAATTATGACTTGTTGAAAACTTTTGACGAGGCGAATGCAAAAAAAAACCGAGCAACAATTCAGCATCATCATTTCTCATCTGGCAAATGTTTGCAATTTTTTGGAGAACGCCCCTGAAACCGCAGAAGGGTGGGAGCGGGGGCGGTGGTTTTGACAAAATGTTACCCTTGACTGGGAAATTTCCCCTCGGGAGGAGCATCCATAAATATTGACATTGGCATCGTGGGATTTTTCGTGAATTTATAACCAGCCAGAAGAGCCAGAAGAGGATGATTTCCATTTGATAACTCAGGGAATAACTTACCCAGCGGTGGAACGGTAAGGTTATCAATTGAATCAATCACTTTCATGGTGGGAACAGACGAGGAGTGGGAAAACGTACCTGAAAAACACAGAGAAACGAGATATATAGAGTGAGAATCGATGTGTAAATAATCATTTATGCTTCGAAAATGTAAACAACTTTTTGTCTGGCCAACTAATCAACACACACAATTCGAAACAAGTTTTTCAATATGCTTGTTTTCTGCCAGAGCGGAGGGGAGGAAAGAGAGGAAATAGCCAGACAAACATTGTTGTTAGACTAAATTTACATTTTAGCCAACAAAGGACATCTACAGACGGCAGACACCAGACAATGTTGCTCCTTTTTGAACTGTTAACTCGGGGGAAACAAAAGCCCAACAATTTGTTCATTTTCGGGCGGGTTCCTTGAATGAACTCTTATCGAAAGTTTCTGCACAAATATTGAGAGATACTGCGAGTCGGGGATGGAGATAAAGAGAACTTTTAAATACTTGATTTATACAATTTCAATTGCACTTTTATGTGAACAAACACGAAGCGAAGGGGGAAAGTCCCCTCCATGGCCCTGGGGGTAATAAAATTGTTTGCAGTATTTATGATGCATTTGGCATTTTAATTAAATTCTCCGCCAATGGCCTGATGCGGCACATTGGGAGCCATTTATTGTTTGTCCGTCCATCCCTCGCACATGCACAGCACCAGCACTGGGGCTCCTGTATAAAAAGCGTTATTTATTGCATAATTAATGTCAATTTTTTATTCGCAATGCTTTGTTTTCCCTCCATCTTGATATTGTTTGGAAAATATAAATTTGTGTATTCACAAAGCATTTAAAATTAATGAGTTTGTTTTGGCATCTGGCTTTTGAATGCTGCCTCTAAGTGTTTGAAGGCGGGGGATCTTTTTTTTTTGTTTTTTCCTCATCGGTGTGAGGAGAGCACTTCATTAAGACAGGCTGAAAAGAAATTCCTGAAGCGAAAGGCAGGGGGAATCAGGCTGTGAATTCAATCAATGTTCTTTATTGACTTACTCCGCCAAATCAGTTGAGAATTTTTGCGATTTGAGGGAATGTAATTGAAGAAAGAGATTTTATGCTGAGTATTGTCTAGTATATATTTAAGATATGCCTAAAATGATATACCTGAGGAATTTTATAAATGATTTAATTCATGTATACGTTTAATTTTTAGAGCATACTTTTAGGCACCTTTTAAAGTGATTTTAAAGCTTAAAGATTTTTTTTTAAACAATTTTATTAGATAACATTAAAAGATCTATCTACCTATATAACAACTTTTTCTGTATTCAGTGCCATTCTTTACAGTATACTTTTGGACACCTTTTCAACCGTATTTAAACGTCTAGAGATTTTTATGTAACTTATTAAAATATTCTCATACAGGCAGGCTCCGGCTTTCACTTTCACAAGATTTTCTCGTTTTCGTTTTCGAAAACGAGAATTGGTGCTCCCGTTTTCACTTTCACAAGACTTTTTCGTTTTCAAAAACGGGCAAGTTTTTTTTGTCGAAATGAAAAGTAAATGCCTTATTCTACATCAAATCGGTTCCTACTTGTAAAAGGAAAAAAATAGTTGACTCCTTGGTCTATTGATGTTCATTTCACACCATCAGTAGATCAATGTATTTCGTATTTACTTTTTAAATAATTTTTTTCAGACCCCACCACGAATTTGGGAACAAAATATTTGCCGTCGGCAACAGCAACTTTCGTTTTCGTTGACAGTGCTGCCGTACTGTTGATAGAACAAAACAATCTGGTCGAAATGCTTCTAAATTTAAACGGTGGTCATTAATAATGTTCAAGGAGAATAAAATAAGGTTTTAATAAAAAAAACAGTTTATTTTAATGTTTAAATGGAATTTTTACCAATAAAAAAAGGTATAAAAGACATATCATCAAAGGGTGGCAGCCCTCTTGGACCGATAAATAAACAATTTCTGCCTTTATTTTGCTTTAAAACAAACAATTAAAAAGAGTAAAGGCATTTAAGCATTCCGTTTACTTCTCAAAACATCCAAGTCATCTGTTTGAGCAATAAAAACCATTAAATATTTCGATAACAAAACGATGACAAAAAGTTTGTGAAAACCGGAGCACCTAAAACGAAAACGTACGTTTTCGCCCAAAAACGAAAACGAAAAAAAAAAGTGAAAACCGGAGCCTGCCGGATAATCAAGAGTGCTTCAGAAATCATTGGACTTTCAAATTTTACAGTGTAACATTTTGTAGTATAGTTTTAAGATATTTTTAAAGCTTAAGAGCCTTTTATATAAAATAGTTCAATTTATATTATAAATATAACCTTGTAAAACAACCTTTACTTGTTAATTGTAAGGGCCTAAGAGCGAGAGTTTTAGCAAAGTGGAACACAAACCTAATTTAATCGGGCGACCCAAAACCGATAAGACCCAGCCGAGCTCCTTATGAGTT
Organism: Drosophila tani; assembly: GCA_008042535.1. Classification (NCBI taxonomy): domain Eukaryota; kingdom Metazoa; phylum Arthropoda; class Insecta; order Diptera; family Drosophilidae; genus Drosophila; species Drosophila tani. Next base: position 21,491 of record VNJO01009006.1, on the reverse strand, counting down.
TGTAAATAGCTTATCAATTAGCCATAAATTGATGCAACCGAGCTGCCAGAGGCCTCTCGCCCAAACAACACTGGGTCTGAACTTCAACCCCCATTTGGCCGGAGACAATGGACGGTCATTGTTTGGATCCCATTAGTTCAGTTCAGTTCAGCCGAGTTCGGTTCGGTTGGTATTAAGATTGAGATTGGAGGAGTCTCGCCTCGTGCCCAGAGCGCAACCCTTTCAAACTAATTGCAAGACAAAACAAACCATTTACAAAATGCTTAAGTGACACAACCGCAAACATGAGAATATGAGACCCGTTCCCATTTCCCTGGGCTGGGAGCGGGCATTATGCTAGGCACATTATCTAAGCTTATTTCCTCATTAACTCTTGGGCTCTCCACACGGATGTGTGTGTGGGTGTTTTCCTTGTCATTCCTGTCCTCTCTTGTCCCCAGGAGATGTCCCTTTTGTAATATTACTCTCGGTTTCTTGCCCTTTTCCTCTTACTTTCCGACTTGTCCCCGACGACTTGACTGACTGCAATTCTCCGAGCTTTCCCCCTCTGAGTTGTGCTTTTTTTCATGGCCACCAGGAGCCATAAAGCAAAGGCAAACTAGAAAGTATAGTTTGGCGGGAAAGCAGAGAGGAGAGATGACACTGGGCTAGAGCGAGACAGAAAAGGACGGAGGATGGAAGGTGCTCTAAGAACTGTGACACATGGAATAGTTAAACAGAATTTAAAGCAAAGGCGCCGCTTACAAGCAGCTTAAAATGTGGCCAAGTCACTACGATTTTATACTTTTTTAAACACTGTAACATAAAGGGGAATCAAACTTAAATTTGAAATTTAAATAAAAGGAAATATGATAAAAAAAAATCAAAAAAAAAACAAGCATATAAAATGTAAAATGTGTAGGTAAAGTTTATACAAGTTTATGTATAAGTAGATCGATTTTTAATGATCCAATTGCAGACTGCAAGGGCTTACCAAAGTTAGTTTTCTTTCTTGTTTTGTCTTTATCTTTTTAGTCTGTTCTCAGTGCACTTTCCCAGTGCATCTCTCTGTTATGCCACCCCGCCCACTTACACAATTGCATTAGTGGGCGGGGTCAGGCCAGAGTGTGGCACATAGCTCTCATTAGCATATGCCACAAGTCAGTCTGGGATTGTTTTTTATTACCAGAGAGAGGAAGAGGAGATACAGAGACAGACACAGCCCACTTTGTACATTTCTTTGGCGTCTGCTAAAGTATTTCCCTTTTTTTTCTGCTCCGTCAAACTTGTTGCCGCTTCCCTGGGCTTTAATCTCCACTTACACTTAATTTACCGCGTAGGTGGTCGAGACAATTAAAATGTTTAAATTTGTTTACTTCAAACACATAAAAAAGAGCGCGCATAACATCATATTTCACGTCATGAATAGAATGAAATGAACATAAACACAGAGAAATCAGACTAAGAGGAAATAAATTCCCAACGAGGAGAGCAGCAGCTGCTGTAAATTATCGCCAATTAATTGGGCGTGCAATTAAAATGCGTATTAAATGCGGAACAAATACGAGCACAGAGCGTTTAATCAAATAAACAAGGTTTTTTTTGTATAGAACAGAAATCAAATTCAAATACGAGAAATCCCGCAAATATTTATGTCCACTTTTAGCAATTTTTTTTGTGTTCGATGCTCGGTGCGCATCCAGAAAAGTATGCAACATATGCAGATGCAACCAAATGTGGCATAAAATGCAATACCCCAAACGGTATTAACACTGCAATAAAAGCAAAAGCATTGCGATTGGAGAGAACATATTTGCATTGATTTTATCCATTCATTTGTTTGGGTGAAATGGCACAAAAACGAATGCAAATATTGAATAAAACTGAAATATCGACACAAAATGTGTGCAAAATGAAGTGTGCTTTCAATTAAAGCATAGTTTTTCCCACTAAACTACAGCCTCTGTCTCTGTCTCCAACAAAGATCAATCAATACCCAGAAGCAACACACAAAGAAACGAAAATTACCCAATTCCGCAACAAAAACAAAACTTAAACTAGAACAAACATCTTCAAAGAGTTCTGGCTGAGAGGGAAAAATCAAATTTAAAATCCAAAATGTATCCCACTTGGTTTACAGTACTTCAAATGGAAATAAAAATGGGAATGGGAGCAGGGAACTGGAGCAAAATTCCCAACTAATCAAAAGCGAATTCAAACAATTCAATTCAAACATTGAACAGGAGAGCGAGTGCACAGGAGAACTGGGTCAATACTGCGATTTTTATTTTGTTTTATTATTCTGCAATTTAATACTATAGCCACTACAGCTATTTTTTTCGCGGACGAAACATTGATTTTACCATTTTCACCTTGCAATTTCCAGCTACTGCGCTGCATGTTTATTTGCGGGGATTTTCCACTGTTTTTATGCGGGGGGGGGGCGGCACAAGAAACCGTAATTGAATCATTGGAAAAATAACAAAAGTTAAATGCGAGCTGCAGCTGTTTGACAATCGATTGGCGGGGTAAAACCCCCGGAAAAACCCTCGGAAAAACCCTCGGAAAAGCCTCGATTCGACATGCAAAGCTCACATTTCCCAACACGAGGTCACACCTTATCCATTATCCATTTTTTGTTGTTTTTTGTTTGTTGAACGCCAACCATGCCGGAGCAATAATTAAATATAAAAAAAACAAAAACGAATGCATAAGCCGTTTAATATTTCAGCAAGAATTTAGCTAAACTTTTATTTATTTTCTCTGCACATTATTGGTTGGAATTATTCAAACTTGGCAGTTTTTTAGTTCTGGTAAAATGCAAACATAAACAAAAGCAATTTGCTTTATCAATATTCATGAACGTGGAGTTGCCGCCTATCGAATGACCATGAATATGCAATAAATGGGTAGCAAATGTGATTTGCAAATGCGAAGCACCAGCACCAGCCAACAATATTAAATAAAGTAATAAATTGCATTGGAAAATGCATTTAGCAGAGAATACATATTAGTGGCGAAAATGTCTGTTGTGTGTGGAAATCCCAACCAAAGGACTATGTCGCCATTTGCACCTGATATCTCACTCTCTCTGACTCCTTGTTATCCTCCTTTCTCCTCGTCTCTCTCTCTCACCTGTACGTGCCGAATTGTAAATGGATTCTTGTCATTTTCCTTCTATCCTGCTCCGCCGTTCCCTTGGCTTTTCCCAGCCCGTGAAAATTGAAATGTGCAATCGGAATCCCCAGCGCCAAAAAAAGACAAATGGCGAGGGAAACTCGATAAGCGTGTGTATGCATGAAAGCGAGACAGCATTAACAAGTAATTTGACTTGCAATGGATCATTCTTTGAAGGGAACTTAGGACTGAATATATAAGTATTATTATCCTAGGGTAATTCGCTTTCAAAGCTAGAATTTAAATTGAGAATTAAAGGTAAATGACGGCTAGTAGGTTCTACGTTTACTTCCAAATGCACTTTTGTGATGCGGAAGGTACATCTAACTGAATATATATTTAATAATAATCGATAAGTTATCGACACGATAAATTTTACTGATAAAATTACATTTTATTTTGGCCTTCGTATTTAAATTAATTTTAATTTGTTCTGATTTTTCTACAACTTTTAATAAAATCTTATATCAGCTTTATCTAAGTATAATTTCGAAAATTTCTAAAATGTTATTGATAAAATGTATTTTAATTTGATCTGCATTTCAATTATAACTTTTAATAACATCGTATATTGGACTTACCCAAATCATATCGACAGCTTCTCACACATTTATCGAATTATTTGTAAAATGTATATAGACACTTATCAACTTTTTATCGAACAGGTACCAAACACTTAATCAACAACCAATTACTTCCTTTTTCAACGTAACATAATTATTTTTAATGAAAATATTGAACTTTCAATCAAATTGCATATTTGATATTCGAAACTTTTTCCATTACCACCCGGAAAACTTGCAGGCCAATCGCATGCATATACACTCCCCCATGCGGGGAGCCCTTAAAGTTTTCGGTTTTTCCCATTTACAGGGGACAATTTCAGTGCTCCGCTCGAAGCACCCAGGAGCAACGTAATAAAGTTAAAACAAAGCCTCGACTGTCGATAGTGAAATGGGTCGTCATAAGGAAGATTCCTGGGAGCAGCAGGGTTGCCAGCTTTCCCGCAGTCAGTCAGCCGCTGCTACTGCTGCTGCTGCTGTTATCGCTGCCATTTGTGTGCAAAAGTTCTACGAACTCTTCGTCCTACATCTCCTGGCTTCCATCCTCCCCTCGATCCTGGCGGCGGGTTCTCCTTCTCTTACTCTTTTTGTGGCCCTACCGTTCTCATGACTTTCTATGCCAACGACGTTTGCTGTCAAAAAATCTTCAATTAAACGCAAGCACAAAAGCTGTCGCAACAAAAAGTACAAAAAAAATATATGGCCAGAGAAAGCAGAAAAAAGGATAGGGAGAGAAGCAGGAGAAAAACTGCAGAAATGAGAACGTTCAGAGGGAAAGCACATGGCATACACGTACAGAGAGAGAAAAGTCGCTCCAGTGACAAAATAAGATCAATTCAAATTATTATAGCAAACAAAATATATCGAAAACAAAACGATTCAGTATTGTGTCGCTTATCGATAGAAATACATAGGATAACCCAACTGAATGTCGAGTATTTAGGGAAATGTATCGATTCTTATTTTTTCTTTCTTATTTTTTCTTTTCCTTTTTTTCTTTCAAAAATTAACTGCATATCGATATTTTTAATAGAACATCGATGTTTTTGACAGAATATCGTTATTTTTATAAATTATCTAACTTTTACAAGGATATATAATTTTGTAGAAACCACACACATTTTTCTAGGACCTCCTACATTTCATAAAATATGAATAAGGACATAATAGTAAGGCTTAAGTGCTCTAATTTCTCTCACTGTAGTCTCATCAAAGAGGGAAGACTGAAAATTCTTGGCTTTCGGGGCACGGGGGGATCTGCAGTTGGAGATGGCGATGGAGACGGGTGCATTCAACAGCAGTCAGCCGGCGGAGCGGAGCGCTGAGAAGTGAAGAGAAAAGAGGAACGGAGCTCCAAATGAGCCCGAGCGCCGCCACTCGCATAGCAAGACAATGATGTCAGCGGCAGTGCGCCGAGACCAGAAAGACCTAGCCACACCAGAAAACACCAGACCAAGGCAGATCAGGCCAGGAGCAGACATGGCCATCATCAACGTCCACATGCAGGCGGATAACGAGGGCCAAGGATTGCGATAAAGGGAGGAACGTGTGTCTGTGTGCGCGCGAACCTTTTGTGAGAGATATACCATTGCAATCATCCCAATGCCCTAGACAAGGACTTGGGGTACTCCTAGCTGAAGTGAATATTTCAACTATTTAAATAGAGACATTTCAGGATTTTGTGATATAAATAAATTTGGTTATTTAAATATATGGAGACTCGCAGAAATAAATTAAGTTTTACCAACTTGAAAGCCTTTTAGGAGACCTTTAAAGCTGAATTTTTAAAAACCCTCTATTTAATATACATGATTAATTCAGAATCTACTTATCCAGGGTATTTACAGGCTGTACACTTCTGCAATTCCTCTTTCCTGCCGGAGATTCCCTCTTTAACTTCTGCCTGCGACACTCGCTCAATGCAAAGTTGGTCCAACAGGGTTCTCAGCTGATAAGCAACGGAATTAACTATCTGCCCGTCTCTACCGCCATCACCCCATTTCCCCATCTCCTCCTCCTCCAGAGTTGGTACCGACTTCTGGCATGTGGGCAGACAACCGTCCCTCAATCCCCCAATAAGTCCGTCTTGCCCTCCATCTTTTCGCACTCATTTCCCTTCCATAATTTGATCCTTCTGAGGGCTCAGCTTAACGCTTTCCCTTCACAGCAAACTGCACCTCAAAAGGCAAGACACGCGATGGGAAAAACGCCTTTGAAGTTTCCACTCAAAGGGAAACTTGCGACAAAGTGAAAATGCGTTGCAGCCAACTTTTAAGGGGGAACGTGTATAACTTTTCGATCAGTTTATTAAACAGAACTTGGGATATTGGGAACAAATGAATGTTTACCATTTGGACAACAAGGATGTGACACATGTTTCCAAACACATCCACTCAAATAAATATATATATACGTATAAACCACCCACGCGAAGCGCCTGAAACTATGCAGTGACATTTTAGAAAATTGGAATTCCCCGCTATGGACAAACTCAAAGTAAATATGTAACTCGGCCAAACGGGAAAAATGGCACAAAACGTGCTAAAAGTGAAATACATTCATTCAAACGAACAAACAAAAAAATACACACTTACATACTGCAGAGGTTGAGAGCGGAACAGATGAATGAGGACAACATGCAGGACATGCAAACATTTTGTAGGGATATTTGGAGTGGGATCTGTACGCCAAGTTTCATAACTATAAGTTTGAACATATTTTATCAATTCATTGTTAATAGCGATAGAGTATCAAAAGTGGGAGTTACTTGCCCATTTAAATCAAGTAGTTTAGTTATTTTTTATCATAAAAAAAGATTATGCTTTATACTGTGATTTTAACACAAAATATTGTTCAAATGAAAACATCTTGACAGGTATTATCTCAAATATAAACTATTTAGATAACTTTATAAAAAGACTTAATTTTGAATGAATTTCAATGCATTTATAGAGTATATTTTCACAATTTACAGAGTATAAGTGAGACCGTATTATCTACAAAATTTTTTTTTTTATTAAAATAGCTAGAAAATTATGCTAAACACTGTAAATATTCACTTAAATATTTAAATTTTAAACATTTATTGTTTTTGTATTCCTAAAAAAGTATTTGGTCCTACATCCCCGATATGCAGTGTTACAGAAACGGCTGCAAAATGAATATGCAAAAATATTGTTCAGTTATGGGTCTGCTAGCCACATATATTCTCTCAACATTCGGCACCCATATGAATTGCATTTAATTGAAACGAGAACCCAAGCCGGCCAATCGATTTATGGTCTATCAAACAATTGACATTGAAATGCCGAAATAGACCATTTTGCGCCATTCTAATGTGCTTTTACTGTACTTCCTGTGCGTTACTGTGCATGCCAATTGCCATGAAATTAAAATGGGATATAAAAATATAAATAAAAATAAAAGTAAGCAAAATAAAGCCAAGAAGACGAGCGAACGAATGAATGAATGAACGAACGAATGTTCGTGCACATAAGGAATTAGCCAGGCAAGTACGTGGCACATGGCTCCATTTCCCAATTGGGGACTCGCCTGGCCCACAACATTGTCGCCGTTGCCGGTGGGTTATTGCTGTTGGCAAATAAACCTAAGTAGGCAAGCACATGATTAAAAATGCACAAACACATCAGAACGAACACCAAGAAGGGAAAAAAATGCTGGGGCTGGGGCTGAGGAGGTTCGAGAACATGAAACGCGGTCTCCCTGGTCATTAAACCCTTCCCCAAATGAAATCGAACCTCGGGAGAAGCCAGCGGAATGCCAGGGCAGAAGACAGAATGGGACCCCGCACCCAAATCGTTTGGGGCTTATCGACGAAATTCGCAGTTTACTTAGTCTAGAAAAATGTAATTCAGCCCCTCACCGATGTCTCTGTCTCTGCCTTCTGTGTTGCTTTGTTGGCTTTCTATCTCTCTAATGCCTCGGAATCGAAAATCCGATTGCCTCGCCCATGCGATTCGAATAATTGCAATCGTCACATTTTTCAAATGGAATGTTTAATAAGCACTCAATTAGAGTGCGACAAAGGCTTTACAAAGGGGGAATATTAGTTATATGCGTCATATTTCGAGGGGTTCTGGGAAGTATACTCTTATAGAAGCATTCAATTACAGTTTAAAGAACTTATCAGGTATAATTTTAATACATTTTGTGACTAAGAGAGCTAATAAATTAAGAACATAAAGTAATGCCGTGAAGAACTAGCTAATTGTCATGGAAAAATAGCATTTAAACGATTAAGAAAAATCTTGGATCGGTATACATACTATATGTTTTATACTAATTTAATATAAAGAAATTTAAGAAGGAGTTCATCAACTATAATTGATTATCTAGAAAACTATTTTAAGAAAAGATAAAACAATTCAAAGATTTATGTTAGAATGCCTAGTATATACCCAATAAATCTCCATAGCTTTAATCAATTTATGACCCTCAAAAAAATACGAGTCCAATGGTAAGACAAACATTCAATAGCAAACTTTTCTTTTAATTTAATCTTTCTCCCCCGAAAAAAATTCCCAGCGCTCTCGCCCGACTGGCGACTGTCAGTTAAGTGAATATAAAGCAAATCCCAATTTCCAATCAGCCTTTCAATTGTTATTTCAGCCACTAAATTCGGATATCTGGGCCACTTGGGCAGATTGATTGATTGCAGGTATGTGTATACCTTCTACATCTTCAATCCTCCGCCCCAGTTCATTGTTTTTGTAGCTCATTCCGTCCGATTTGGATCACTCTCGGGGATATATGTATATAAGCTGTACAAAATGCAGATTTATTACATGTTTAGCCGGCTGTTCAGGGAAAAAAAACATCAACGACGGAAAACCTTAAATCCCATTTACTCCCCCGAAACTAATTACGAATTTAAATTTATGCAGGCACAAAAAACAAAAATACAGAAAAAAGCAGCATGGAATGTTCCTTCCATTCAAAGTGCATAACAAATGTGAGTAAATCCATCTCTCTCTTACCCCCGAAACGACCTTCTAACTCCCTCTCCCCCCTCACACACACATACTTGTATACTTTTGGTTTATGTTTGCATACTTTGCGGTTCCTGGTGGGGACGACTTCCGTGAACCCCAAAGAGCGAGATAAAACTATGGGAGAACCAGAGGGAGAGCAGGCAAGCTGATGAAAAATTTACATAAATTACTGCAGACTTGACCAAAAAACACTGCAAAACACACGAGAAATAAAATACCCTCAAAAACCAATCCGGTTAAAATCCTATTGGGTTAAACTACTTGCCAAAATTACATTTTCCAAGGCTTTGGGATTGAAAACAAAATGAATTAACTACTGAATGATTAATTAAAATAAAATAATGCAAATTATGCGAAAATCGCAAGCTTTGATTTATAACAAAAAACTTCAATGAGTGGAAAAAGTTCCCCCGCAGTCATATATCAAGGGATTAGAAAAACAAATTAAACTAGCATTAGGAGGAGTTCTGTAAAGTAGAAAGTACCCTCATTAGCAAGGGTATTATGAAGCAGAGATAAAAAACAGAGACTCCCAACGAGTGATTTATATTATGGCAAAGCAGGCAAAGCAACATGTGTGCGAGAGCTCTCCTCTCCTGTTGAGTTAGTTGATTAATTTTGAGAAATCTCAAATCAATTTAAGTTCAAGTGCGTCAATCTCCAGTAATACTTTTTTTTTTATTTTTTGCTGCCTCAACGGAAGCCAAGCAGCAACAAAAGCCGGCTGGGAGAAAAGGGAAAAAAGAAAAAAATCAGTCAACAGTCATTGGCCCATGGGTAATTTGAAATGCAAACATTTTGCTCCTCTCTTGGCCAGCGTTGGACAACTTCCTTTTGGTTTGGCCTGCCGCACAGCTGCTGCTGCTGCTGCCAAGTGAGAATTGCTGGTTGTCTGGCTCTTCAGCAGCAACAAAAAAATACCAACAACAGCAGCGGCATCGCCAGCAGTTGGGAAAAAAACCAAGTAATGAAAATGTAAGCAACACTGCAAATACACGCTATACAAGGGGATATATACACACACCGTCTATACACCGACCGACCGACTATCAGCAGCGACAACAAAGCGAACGTGGAAAATTGAAAAATGTGAAAAGGCAGCCCCAGCAGCGCGTTACTCGGCGCTCGGCTCAGCTCGGTAAAAAAAAGGAGCAGAAAAAAAGAAATAAAGGAAAAAGAATGAGGAAAATTGTGTGAGCCAGGGCAAAAGCAAACAACATTTGAAAAATATTACGAGTATTTGCATATGAAACAGCAGGCGGGATGAGGGGCTAAAAAACGCCGCTGGCTTTCCGAAAAGAAAAACTGCACAGAAAAATATTTATATTTAATACAAATCTGCAGGAATACAGTGTTTTTTAGCCCAGATTTATTCAGTACTTAGCCAACCCTTTAATATTTCAAAATTAAACAAAAACTTGCAGGAATTTGGATTGAAAACGAATTTTCTAATTTATTTAATATTACAAAATAATAACTTATCCATTTTTAATACAAATACAAACCAAAAATTTAATTAATTTATTAAAACGCATTTGATTGTAAGTAAAATTGTGTGTAATTAAAAAAACTTATAACAAACTCTTTAAGAATATTTTTGTTTGTGTAAGTTACGGTGAAGTAATGTAGGGAATATGGGATCCAGAATAGGGAGCCAACGCGATCCACGCAGCTCATCGTGTGGCAAAGTCAAAGCAAAATAGCAAACGCCAGGGACTCCTCCACCTCGCCACCCACTCAACGCCCACTTACCACCCCAAAGTCCCCCACCGCCGCGCCTACAACAACTCCTCTTGTCCAAGCAGCCACCGAACAAAAATTCAAAGCAAGGCACGAAAAAATAGCCTCAAAATCTTGCTCTCATTTCAGGCGTAAATGAAAATGTAAATTCGCTTAAAGCGGCTGGCGCCAGCGGGATATATGCCAATTTCTAAAAGAAAAAAAGGAAGTAATATGCGCACTAAATGTTCATAGACAAAAGTCAATGTCAAATGGTTTTTGAAATTCCAAGCTTTCAAAGGGCAAAGCTCCCAAACGATTTCATATAATATGGAATTCCTGATTTCTAGAAAATAAAAACAAAAATTAAATACAGCTTACTGAATTGTTTTTAAGCCCCTCAACACTTGTACATTTAAGCTTTAAGCCGGGGTTCTTTATAAGCTCTTATCTTTGTGAGTAATATATATTTTCTATACATATGTATACACTAAAAAGTGAATTCCCTAACGGATGCGTCAAGTAAGAAAAATAATTTTGTCGGTGAATTTTCAAGACCTTTTAAACAGGGCAACAAAAAAATATATATTCCAGTTAATCGTCAATCTTCAAGCTGCAGTTTCTGGGAATTTTTATTATCAGCCTTATTATTTTCCATGTAAGTGGCAAAGTGCAAATTATAATTTCTTCTTATCAATTTCGCATTAAAAGTCCATATTGCATCATTTAAAAAATCTCTAAAATGTAAATGCTGAAAGTACATTAAGAAGATAATTTAATATCAACTTTCATCAGAATTCACCGCCGAGTTTTTAAGAAAATTTCGTAAATATCAGTTTTGCCAAGCCGGCAAAAATCATGAGCTGCACTTCCGAGTTCCAAGAAGCGATTGCTTTTTAATCTGTAATTGATTTGCTTAGCTTTCCATTGGCTTAGTCATCATCAGTGCACAATAAAACTTCTTCTGATCTATCACTGAGTGTGCAAAAAGGCCAGAGATCCGATCGGTTCTCGTGAGTCAGCCCGCCACATCGGAAATACGAGACTGAACGCCAACACAACACTATATAGTATTTATATGGCGACATACGATATATGCGATTTACGTGACAAAGGGGAGAGAGAGGCGGATGATGATGAAAATCGAAGAGAGAAGAGCAAAAAACAAACGGAAGAAAGCCCGATAAAATTCAAAACTTTAAATATGACAAATAAGCATTATTTAATAACGTTTTTGTTGCTCACTCGCTGCTGCTGATAACAATTAAAGCGTCAATGTCGAGGGCAAAAACGGGCAAAGCCCACAAAACCATTGGCCAAATGTCAAAGTCATGAATTATGCATACAGTTTTTCAACGGATTTGCTGAAATTTTAATGCCTAACAACAACCACAAAATCCGTGACATAATAGAAAATGTTTGAAGGAAAAAAATAGCCAAATATATAATTTATTCCATATTTCATTTTCAGGTGCAAATATTTACAATTGAAAAGAAAGAATGTATTAGAAATAGTTAAAACAACTTGAAAATAAATATATGTATATAAACTAATGGCAAGTGCATGCATAATTAAGTTTTTAATGAGATTTTTTTTTTATTTGCAAGTACTATTACATTTTTAATTGGATTTGAAAATAAAATAAATTTAATAGATAAAACAAACAGCATTCAATTTAAATTTAAATATTTTCTCACCAAGTGGCTGACTAATTTGATTAGAATTTATTATAAATAATTTATTATGGTACAACTGCCTTTCAAATTTACTAAGAAATCTCAATTGAAAAGAATAATAATTATTCTTTTGTATATTAAAGCCTCTAAAAATAAATTAAATTATCGTCCATTAAAAAAGTACAATCTCTGAGGTGTTATTATTCTTTATAATTAATTGTGGACATTTATTGCCCCCATTTCGTCTTGTACTTGATAGGAATGTGTTTCTATCTGTGTGTCTTCTTTTGTTTTTGTTCAATGACCCAAAATGCGAAACATTTGCACCCGCTATCAGCTGGTGTATTGCTGGAGATCCCAAGCATCCGAACACTTGAAACTTGAGTCGTGTCAATAAACCCTAAAAGCCAAAAATCAAAGAGCAGGCAGGCAGGCGGCTGGCAAACTGTGCAACGGCAGCTGTCAGAGGTTTGAAGGAGGAGCAGCAGGAGAAGTTGCCAGTTGCAAGTTTCGAAGGGGGTTTTCACAAACTTTTCGGGGGCAACTGCAATCTGTTGCCGCAACTTCAACTGCAGCAGCAGCAACATCATCCTCTGCTTTTCGGTGTGTAATGAGTTTTTTGGGGAGCAATGTGTGAGCTGGTCCTTAGTCCTTGGGGCCAAACATGGACAACACTTTTGGGTGCCGCTCTCTACACAAAAGGAATCCCTCAAAAAGGGGACATGGTACAGTGTTAAATCCATGAAAAGAGCCAACAGAATGAGACTAAACATGGAAAATTTCCATCATCAGCTTAAAGGGAGTATCTTTAATAAGTTGCTAAGTTTATTAAAAAATACTGAAAGCTAAAGTCATAATATTTATTAAAGATTACCTTTCTCTTTCATGAAAATATGAGTTTCTCATTTTTTATTTAATTATAAAACTCTTAAATCTATTTCTACTCTAATACCATTTAAAATTGATTTCCAAGGCAGCAAAAATAATGAAAACTCATCGAAATCAATCTCGGGAAAACGAAATTTGTAAAGAAAAACCCCCCGATTATTGAAACCTCATCATTTCTCTTTGCTGCTTTCCTGCTTTCAAATGACGTTCTAGCTGTGTTCATAAAGCAATGATCTCATTTAAATTAATTAAGACCTTATATTACGTTCTACTCTTAATTCGGCATTAAGTTGGCAAAATACTTGTGCTAATCACCAGGCGAGTGTTCTGACCCCAGAGACCTTAGTGTGAAGATTGTCGGAGACACTCTCATCATCAAAATGCGATTTATTCTTTGTTCGCCTGATTATTTATGACTTTAAACAATATATTAATATTTTTCCTTATCAATTTGAATAAATACACTCGCATGAACAACAAATAACGACGCCCACTCAATCGTATTTGTAAGATCATTAAATTTGTTTCTCCTTGATGTGAAATATAAATTTGTGTGCCAAAAATATACTTGAAATTCTTGAAATATTCGGCAAACCTTTAATTACCGAAAATTTCCATAAATATGCCAGTAGTAAACACATTTTACAGCAGAAACTAAGGCTTTATATTGGGTATAATTGCGTATAAAGTTCGCATGGAATATTATGAATAAATTTCGTGAAATATTTCTCTTGGCCAGGGTGTATAAACAAATCTGCATTTTTGTTTGTTTCGGCCTCTTTTCCCCCCAGCTTTCCAACAGCTTTTCCCCTTCACAGTGCTGCGGTGTGTGTGTGTGTGTTTGTGTGTGCAAGAATTTGCGTTGGTTTTGTGGCCATCGCGTGGGCGTTCCAAAAACACAATAGCGCTGTAAAATTGTTCCACAAACCATATAGAACCATGGAACGAATAGCAGAAAAGCATTAAAAATTTGAATACTCTACTAAATTAAAATTTCTACAACCTTAAACCGGGGAAAATCACTTTAAATTTGGGTTTTTAAGAAAATATTTATATATTTAAATAATTTAGGTCAAAAGTTTATAAGAAAATTGCTTCTTTAATAGGGGTTTTCCTAGTTTTTGATTTATTTTGAGGTAAAGACTACGTCTAACTTTCTACAAAAGAGTATTTTGAAATGAAGGGTGAAAATACCATCGAGGTGAGAGTTTTTCTGTGTTGTTTTCTATGTTTTTTTTTTTTCAAAAGGCAACTCTGGAAATGAGCAGCATTCGGCAGGAATGTGTAAGAGTTTATTGGAAACTCATCGACAACATCAAACAAACAGCAATAACAACACGAACTACAACAATAAAAACGGAAAAGCGAAACGAAAAACGCATAATTATGAAAGTATGCAAAGTGCGTGGGTGAACAGGGTGATAAAGAAACCGAGTAAGAGTAGGAGCAGGAGAGATATAGAAGAAGCAGAGGAGGTGAAAGAGGAGAACTTGACTCACAGTTGTCATTGTGATTTTTTTTCGCGGGGGCGCGCGCTCTGCTCTTAACTCTTTTCCAAACACTTTTCTGGCTGGCTTGATTTTTCCGTGTTAATGATATGCAAACAAAAACACGCAGCCAAAGGCAAAGCCAAAAAACCGAAAGCAAACGCAAGCAAAGTCAAAGCCAGTGCAAAAACAAAAGCAAAGGCAAAAAAAGCTAGACAGGAAATACGCGCCATATACAAAAACAAAAAGTGGAGTGGAGAGCGGAAAAGAGATGAAAACCAGAGAGGAAGCTAAAGAAATCAACAGAATATTTTGCGCGCGATTTGCGTCAATGAAATGAAAAGGCAACAACTACAAAAATAGGGGGGAGCCACTGGGCAAACGCGGCGTGCGGTTCAAAGGGGCTTGCAGGATAACGGGGAAATGGAGGGGGTGCTGCCCGGACTGAAATCAGGATTGGCACGTCTTCCATGTTGATTTTCGCAATTAAAAACTGAAAAACTGGCAAATCCAGCGGGGGTGTGAGCACAAAATAAACAAAGGCGGCGTAAACAAATCAACTGCGAATTATCAAAACGAAAAGTGCTCCACATGACCCTCTTAAAAAAATATATATGTACAATAAGCAATAAAAGCTAAAAGTTTCGAAGATCGAATTGGGGAATACTCTCACCATTTAAAAACTTTCTGCAAATTCGAGGGTTAGCTGACCTTCCTCAGCGTTCAACCTGCTTTCCATTAGGTTAGGGCTAGAACCAGTTGGGGATTTTACAGTTAATAACGGGATACAGTAAGTAATTTGGGTTATAGGCACAAAATTTGGGTTAGAATTTACCCTTAGATGGCCTGGCAAAAAAAACGATCTTACAACAGATGGAAGAGTATATAAAGAAGACAAAGAGGGCAACTAAATTAGCAACAGTGGGACACACACGAAAAGGCCAATAAAAATGAAAACAAAATTGTAAAATCCAATAAAACAACACACACGCACATTACAAGCGGAAGAGGAGACACAAAAAAAAACCGAGGAAGAGTTGGGGAAAGAGTGGGAGGATAAAGAAGAAGAGGCCACCACACACGCACGCACACACCCATACACATCTTGTCCGTCTGTAAACCGCAAATGAAACAAGACCAAGTCGAACATATGAAACACAACAACAACAAATGTAGCAACAACAACAGCGGCGGAGCATCAGCAACAGCAACAATGAAATGTGGCAACAACGCATGTTTATTGACATTGCCTTACTCTATCCCTCTCTTTCGCACTGTCTCCCTCTCCCTCTGTTGCTTGTCTGTCTTTGGGTCGCGACGCTGCCGGCCGATGTATGTTTGTACATGTGTATGTATTTATTAATGAGACAGTGTTCGTGTGTGTTTACCTCAGCAAATGCCGCCTCAGCAGAAACTGAAATCTCCACAAACCATACGGGCCAAAAGAGAAGAGAAGAGAGGAGAGACAGAGACAGCGACCGAGAAGACAGAGACAGAGAAGACCCAGCCCAAAGACTCAAAACCCAAGACGAGGTCGCGAGAGTCCCACCGCAGAGCACTAGCCAACATATGGGGGTTTACACTTGGGCAGTCTTGGAGTTTCCATATTAGTAATTTGACTCATAGCCCCTTTTATAATCTTCCAATAGCCCCGGGCGATAGACAGTAAACGCCCCACGTATAATCTCTTCAGTCAATCTTCTCAAAATGGAGACTTAAGGCCCATAATTACCAAGGGTTTTTTTTATATTATCGCTGGCTTTATTTATATTTTATAATTATTATTATTTTAATTAAATATGTAATTAAGTTATTTAAGAAAAAAATTACACCAATCGTCCAATATGATAACACCACACCCCTTACACCCCAAAATAAACAAATTTTGTTACACAGTGTAGAAGCGGAGTTCGAACTCCGGACGTTTCTGTTTTATGCTTCTTCTTCCTTGGAGTTGTCTGCTGCCTACACAGACACACACATTTACATTTTATGCCGCCAGCGCACAAACATTTTTTTTATGCTGGCCTCTGCTTCTTCTTCGCTTCGTTTGCTTCATTTACCATTTACAACGCACTCTCTTTTTCCGCCTCTCTTTTGCCCACCACACTCATTTGCTGACTCTCTTCAGAATTCTCCGTCCCGCTCTTTCGCTCAATTATGCAGCAAATGTTTTTGCTTGTGATTTATTTGCGGTAAACCATTAGTTATTGTTTTAATTGAATTTAATTTTTTGTCAGGTGTAGAAGCAAAAAATGCGATAATTGGTAAATATTTTTATGTCACAGCTAAATTACATGTGTTGAGCGTGACTCGTTCGCCCCCTCTCTTTGGATCACCTCTCTTTCGCAGCGCTCTCTCTCTTATTCGCTCGTGATCTTGTTTGCACTGGCTTAATTAGCAAATGACGCAGATTATTTGCGGGATTTTCAATTGAACTTACATAGATTACCGCAATTAATCTGTCGCATGTGCATCCTTGTCTATGGGCGCGTGTGCGTGTGGGTCTGTGTGACATTTTGCAAAAAATTCTATGATAACATCTTGACATCGTCGCCCAGTCGTCAATTCAGTGGCTACACCGAGGAAAATTACACCGATTTTATATCTCAACTTTTGCGATTTACAGTCTTTTTACAAAATATTTATCTAAGAACATAAATCTCCTCCAGTGAAATTAAATCACTTGTAATTTATTCAGATTTGACACCCTGAACAGTAATTTAGGGATCACGGAATCAAAGGTCAGTTTTTTTTAATATTATTATACTTTTGCTATGAAATACTTAACTTTTTCCACCGTGTAAGTAACACACAAAGAAGGTGCGAGACGAAAAGACAAAGAGTGTGGGAGAGAAAATGAAGCGAAAGCGAGACAGAGATAGCAACTGCAAGTGCATTACAACAACAACAAGGTAAAACACATGAATTGCTGTTACATGGCAAATGAAAAGAGACAAATGGGCAAAGGCAAGCCACACGTGAATAATAATTGAAAAAAATGAGAAAAATTGTAAACCGCATATGGACGAAATACGGAGAAACGAGGCGGGAAAGGCGGAAGGGGGAGAAGGTAATGAACATGTATGCAAGGTAATGAACAGAGATTGAATGAAATGAACGAGTGGAGAGGATAAAACCTGAAATGTGTGTGAGTTGAAAACAAAATAGAAATTTGAATAAAATGTATAGCATTGCATCAATGGGATTGGCTTTCAAGTACAGTGAGCACTGGTTAAATTCACAAATAATTTTTGTATCTTTTAAATTTATAGATTTTCTTAATAAAATTCAAAATATTCTATAAGTTTTATAAAGAATCCCTCAAATGTTATGATCAAATCAAGCAGATTGTAATTATTCCCAAAATACACCAAATAATTGTATTGTAAGCATTAACTGAGTACTACGAGTATGGCATAGTGTAGCCCTTTTAGCATTTTGTAAAACATTATGAAATTAAGATTAAGTAGAAAAGAGACTACGGTCACACTGAAAATTATAAAAGAAAACGACACATTGAAATAATAAGAGAGCGAATAAAATCAAATAAATTAAGAAGAATCCAGAGATAAACTACGATAACAGTATAAAATAAACCATAATTATATCATAAAATCAAGTTGAAACTGTCAAATCATCCGTAGAATCATATAAACCCAGAAATCTTATATCAACAAAACTCATCAACTCAAAGGGAAATCATCCATCAATAAACCATATTGCTCGTATTTCCGTAGCATCAGCAGTGTCAGAACACAATTGCCATTACCATTACCAAGTTCAAGGAAGTGCTCAGTGTTTAGGTAGCCAGATCCAGAGAATCGAACGGAAAACCCTATATCGGCAGAACTGAACCTTATCGCTGTCTGCCGCCGTCTGGCAATGAGTATCGATATTCCGAGAAATCCAAGAAAATAAACACAAACAGCAGGCTAACACCGTACAAGTGGAGGGGGGAGGGCTAGATAGAGAGCTGGCACAGAGTGCAACCGAGTCAAAGGAGGGTTTGAGTTAGCCATATAAAAGGGGGGAGGGTTGACACCTCTTCCAGGTGAGGATGCTACGAAATTTCCATCCTTCTGCAACTCCCTCGTAGTTTAATCTTTGCTACACGGAAATTAATTAGGAATGCACTTTTAGGGATTTACATATATATTCTCTATATTTCGAAAGGCAATTGTTAATTAATTATTGTATCTTTTTTAGCTAACCTAAAAATATAAATATTCGTCAAAGAACCGTTTCCCTTTTCAAAGTTGCTTTAAATATTAAAAATAATTTAATTATAAAAATTCTTGTAATATCAAAAGCACCCCATTTCCGTGCTGTGTACCCTAGACTTGGCATTAATGCTAATGAAGGCGAAATTTGTAAATGAGCCAAAGGAGGCGGGCCTGGTGGCACTTGCAACAATCACAGGACATTAAACTGGCGTCCCGTCGCTCCTCTTCATATCTCGCTCTTCCTACAAACATCTCTCTCGCTCTCGCTCTGAGCCACTCATCAATTTTCTGCGCACGTTCTGGAAATGTTTTTGGCGACTGGAGAAGGAGCTGAGGATAACCACGAATACCAATTTTGGCAAAAACAAGTGACAAACACCAAAAACAGGACACACAAGATGGACGGAATGGTGAAAACAGGATTATTGGATGGCCAAAAGGGGAGCGGGCAAAGGGGAAGGGGCAAAAGGCCATCGCACTATTTATGGTTGTGTGTGTGTGTGTGTGTTGTTGTGTGTAGAAATTTTTCGGGCCAATAAGTCACACACCAATAAAAACAAACAAACTGGCAAACGGACAAACAACAAACCAGCAGGAAAACAAACAAACAAACGGGGAAGCCAAGCCAGTGAAAGAGGCAAACACAGCCGTCGAAATTGGCAACAGCCGGATGCTTTTGCTGGCTACCGTCGATGGCCAAGATCATCGTGACCAGAAGCCACCGCGCGCCGCACAACGCCGTTGTATCACAAAACTGGCCCAGAACCCAGGCCCAAAACCAGACACGCATCGGACCAGTGATGAGTCCCGAGGAAATGCAACTGTATTTGAAACAGCAACACTTTCAGGCTAAATTGCATAAAAACAAAACATACATTAAATAATTTATTCTTGAGCTGAAGATTTATTTAAAATAATTACCCCAAACATAACATGGAAGAGGCAATATTAACTTCTGATTAAAATCACTTTTTAATAATATTTACTCGTAACTCTGAGATGATCTCTGGAAATGTGAATTCGCATTCACAAGGAACATTTCAGAAATCCATAAAAATCTGTATCTGTATCTTATAATATTGTGTTTAACCAAAAATTCTATAAATCTTTCGATTCGGAAATCAAAGTACTTAGGAGAGCTTAGGGTAAGCTAAGTATTTTAATTAATACCTTTTCTTAAGAACCATTTTTTTATAATTAAATCTATAATGCTTTGAAAAGAGTATTTTTGAAAATGTAGATAAAGAAAATGATTTTTAAGAAAGGCATTAGAAGGAAACTGAAACTAAACCTATTGCTAAGAACATTTCCCTAGAAGTATACATACATATGGTTCAGTTCATTAATCACCTGTTTAGGTGTCTTAAAATATCCAAAGAAATACATATTTCAAGAAACCTGAAGAATTTTCTTATTTTTACAAGGCAAGAAAGTGTTTAACGTTTTGAAAAATAAAAACGAGTTGACTAATAAAACAATTTCTTAATGTGTGTTGTGATTTTTTATCATTCACAAGTAAAATAATTAATAGGAACGAAATAGGATTGTTAAGCAATTAAATAAAGCATTCACAGAGAAACATTCGTAGGAGATTGATTCATCTGTGCGGCTCTAAAGTGCATTCCCTCCCCAAAACAATGGTATCTGTGTTTCTCTGGCGGCACTCATCTCTCATCGCTAATGGGGATTGGACTTGGACAAGCTGGACGACTGACAACATCGATGCAACTTGGACCCGATGACCAATTTCAGATTGCCACAGCCTTATTTGAGCAGTGCAGCAGCCTTGTCTATTTCAGAGTGTGTGCGTTTATTTTGCTGCCATATTTATGCGTTCGCAATGCAGACGTTTTTAATGTCTTTCCTACCAGCGACAGAGAGTGAGAGAGAACAAACAGAAGGAGCCTGCAGACTTGGTGCCAGCAGACTCATCGAGACATCAAGACCTCCTCTTCATTATCCGCAGCCACAAATTGCATCCAGTGCAATGCCTTGGAGATTTCATTGTTGCCGCCACATGTACATACATATCGATTGGATTACTCACTCCTCTGTCTCTCCATCACCGAATGCCTCTCCGTATATATTTGTCTTTCTCTGTGCTGCCGAATTTTGCATAATAAGTGCAACAGCAGCATGGACAACCCACAGGCCGCAAAAACAACTTAACTGAACAAGAAACTGAACCGAACCGAGTAGGCACAGGCCCTCAAGGTGGGAAAACTGAACTGAACCGAAAATTGGGTGAAGGAAGTTCGGTTTACCGATTGAATCTGTCTCGATTTAATTGGGGAGTTACAACGGGAAGTGGTCGAGAAATGAGGCTTTCAAATGGCATCTACCTGGGGTCAATTGAAGGGATTTGGAATGGCTACATCTCCAATTTCGGAGGAAACAAACTAATATCTGGTGTTTAAAGAGTAGATCTTCTGCCTGAAAGATATTTGCAAGTGCAGAAGTTGCACAAATATCAATTCATTTAATCTTAGGAATTCATTAGCTACTACTATACACTGAAACTATTAAAATTTAGTCATGCTTTTATTACCCAGCAGAGATAAGATGAAAAAAAAAAATTAGTCATTGTTCTTAGGTAGTAAAAATATTCATATAATAGCTTTTAACGCTTGGAATGTTTTCTACTAAAAGTTTAATGTCAATTTATAAGCATTAAAGTATTATTAAATTGTAGTAGGTAGAGACTAAAGATGAAAAGAAGTATAAATTCCCTAGTTTAAAGATCTCTTTGAAAATAATCGGAGG
>VNJO01008997.1:0-36054 GCA_008042535.1 Drosophila tani | reverse complement strand
CACAATTAAACCGGATTCGAGGTGTTTGTTCTATATATTATAAGCTCACGTTTTTTATGGATAAATACGTATTAGTCATTACTTTCCAAAAGCGAGCGAAAAGTACGGAGAGAAAGAGACAATTACAGTCCGAGCTTGGAGCTTTGCTAACTGAATATGGAGCCCAAATTGTACATTCACGAAATTTATAAATAAACTGACTGTTGTATTTCTGAGAAGCTTAAGTTATATTTGTCGTAAGTATTATAAAGCTTTTGTTATTTATGAACTTGAAAACAGAAAGATTTTTTAAAAAATTATTTGCCACACGCTTAGGTTAATTGTATATTTTATGGATAGAAATTTTACTAGTCTAATATTTAGTTCTCAAAGGGGAGTTTATTTACTTAAAAATATAGTTTATTTACTTCAAATGTATATAAAAATTAAGTTAATAGTTTCTTCATATAAAATTGCTGTATAAAACTTTCCACATCCATATAGACTGAAATATATCTCTCAGCTCGGATTCCCACAGTCTAATTTGAAATGCTAATGCAATTGAGCCATTTGATCTCGGCGAGCCAATGATCTTTTGATCTCCTGGTTGATGCCAGATACTTGGCGTATGCACTAGCGATATTGATTTTCCTCGGCAAAGCGTTGAACTTGACATTCGACTGGCTATAATAATAATAATAATCAGGGGAAATACTATATGCATGTGTATGAGTTTGTGATGCAACACAGCTTTCAAAATTTGTATGTATATTTTTAGAGTTATTTGTTATTTTGACTGAGCGTGTAAGCCACTGTGTGTATCCGGTTTATGGAGTTGTTTACTTTGGTTTATGGAGTGCTATTTTATGGTCACTTAGCGGGAATTGTGTCAGTTGGTAACAAGCCAAGTGTTGGGGTAACTAAAGACTGCAGCTATATGTTATCACTTATAAAACTCCAACTAGCACAGTTGTTTTTAATCTTTATTGTTTATGAGTATATATTTCCATTAAGAAATATATACCTTTTCATTCATTTTCAGTTGGGACTGCAGCTTGTGCTTCCCTCTAACCATGTAAATCAGATTTATTTTGATAAATAACTGTGTAGATGCCCTTGGCTTTTAATTATTCTACTATTATTTCTACTACAGTTCACTAAAGCCTTTTTTGTTATTCCCCCATTCACGTTGTTTGTTCATTATAAACCGTGCTGGCCCAGACATCGGTTATAAAAGTTATCTACCATGAACCGATTATTATAGGTGATTATTGCTTGTGCTAATGAAACGAATGACAAAAAGCTCCGAATAGCCTCTACAGTTATCCCATTTATCGCAAGTACGCGACTTTATTGAGTGGCTTTCGCCAGCCACTGATAGATGTTGAACATCTTCAGCGATATACGTCAGAAGTGTCTGCTGGCCTACGCTGCGTATGCGTAACCAGTATTGATAACGAATGCCTCTTCAGGGAATTCTACACGGCTTTGCGGTCACCAATGGAACGCATGTTGATCAAATAATTTAGCCAATTAGCATTGACTATGAAATCATTATTCACTGACAATGCTCACGAATTTTGGCGGAACAATGGATGTTATTTAAAGATCAGTCACTCATGATCGATGCTTCAGTTGGCTAAAGATCTCCGATGATACTGGATCAAAAGGGATGTTAATTGCTCGGTCCTCGCGAATGTTATCTAACCAAAATTGTGGCGAAATTCTCATTTCTCTCGGTTCAATGCTTGAGATTATAAGCTGCTGTTGTTCTAAGTGGACTGTCGAAAATTTTCCACCGTTTACTATCTGCTGATTAATCAGATTTTTGGTGGCGTTAAAACGAGTGAATGGTGATAAGGCAAGTTAAGAAATATAAAGACAAACACTTGAAGATATTTGGGAGATTTAACAGAGTGTAATTGGCAATCAAAAAACTAATTTCCGTGGTCAATTGAGATAGTTTTAACTGATTTTTCACATATTCTGACTTTTAATTAGTTTAAATAGTTAAAAAATTCTTCTTCTCATATTAATAAAATTTCCTTTTATTTATAGAAACAGAAACAACACCTGAAATCCTTGTCCAAGGATGCCTGGAAGCGATTAAAAGACTTGCACGATCGCCAACATAGGCGACGTCACTCACAAATACAGAGTATTTCCCAGGATTTCTTTATCGACAACGAAGCTGACACCTTGTTAATACCCATTGAACCCAAGGATATACCGCCAGAACGATCAACTGGAACAGTACCCAAGAAACCCAAAGACGCTGAACCAGATCAAAGTTGCCCAGTGTCTCGCCTTAGGCAGTTGCAGTTCCAACGCGACCTACGCATCCATCCCTTTACAGACACAGACCCCAATGCCAAGCCAAAGTACACAGAAGTAGAGGAAGACATAGTCAAAATGCCAAGTGATAAAGAAAGTCAAGAGTGAGTTCCAGACTTACGGCCTCAATGAAGTTGAAATTAATTTATATAATATTATTTTTCCAGAACAAAACCCCTTAACAATAACAACACAAATGGCAACGGGGCGAGTAAGCCAAAGATCCAGCCAAAGTACAGCATCCATCGCGATGTCCTGACCCACGAGGTGGTGATCAAGCAAACGGGCTACGCGGCTCGGGACAAGAGCATACCCTCCTCGCTACGCAGCTGCTGGCAGAGCTGGAACTTCCTGTCGCTCTTCACCGGCGTAATACCCATCCTGCAATGGCTGCCCAAGTACTCGCCCAGGAGGGATTTGCCTGGCGATATCATTGCTGGCTTTACGGTGGCCATCATGAACATACCGCACGGCATGGCGTACGGCCTGTTGGCAGGAGTGTCGGCCGGAAATGGACTCTACATGGCCGTGTTTCCGGTGCTGGTTTACATGTTCCTGGGCACCTCCAAGCACATCTCCATCGGCACCTTTGCGGTGGCCAGCATGATGACTCGCAAGGTGGTGGACACGTACTCCAATGTGGATGATGCGGTGCTGGTGTCGAATGCCACAACCACGATGTCTCCCCTGGGAGTGCTTAATGCCACTGTTGCTGCTCTTCCTGCGGATCCCATCACAAAGCTGGAGGTGGTCACTTCATTGGCTTTGACCGTGGGAATTGTGAACGTAAGCTGTTTATATCCTGAATATCTTCCTATGTCTGCAACTCTCTCCTTTAGCTGCTGATGGCCTTCCTGAGACTGGGCACCTTGGCCTCCCTGCTCAGTGATCCTCTGGTCAATGGCTTCACCACTGCTGCGGCTTGTCACGTGGTCACCGCTCAACTCAAGGATGTGCTGGGAATTTCGATTAACCGTTACAAGGGCGCCTTTAAGATTATATACACGCTGATCGATGTGATCAAGGGTGTGCCGCAGACGAACCTGGTGAACTTTGGCTGCTGTGTGGCGGTGATCGTGTTCATGACGATCTGCAACGAGTGCCTGAAGCCGTGCCTGAGTAAGCGATGTCGCTTCCCGCTGCCCGCCGAGCTGATCATGGTGATCGGTGGCACACTGATCTCCAAGTGGTTCGACCTGCACGGCGAGTTCAATGTGAATCTGGTGGGGACCATACCCAGTGGTCTGCCGGAACCCGTTCTGCCGCGCTTGGACCTGGTATCTAAGGTGGCCGTGGATTCGATAGCCATTGCCGTTGTCACCTACTCCATAATCATGTCCATGGGCCTTACGTTCGCCAAGAAGCATGGCTACGAGGTTCGGGCGAATCAGGAACTGTTTGCCATGGGCGTGGGCAACGTGGTCGGCGGTTGCTTCGCGTGCATTCCCATGGCCTGCTCCTTGTCGCGATCGGTTATCCAGGACCAGACGGGAGGGGTGTCGCAGATAGCCTCATTGGTCTCCGCCTCTCTGGTGGTGGTCACCCTCATATGGATCGGGCCCTTCTTCAGCAGCTTGCCCAGGGTGAGTTTAACTATTTTTATTGTAATTTACATATATTTATATTAACTTCTGGTTAATATTTTTTAGTGCGTTCTGGCTGGCGTCATCATAGTGGCTCTGAAGCCCATGTTTGTGCAGGCCAGGGAGCTGAAAAAGTTCTCCAAGCAGGGCAAGCTGGAGATGTTCACCTGGATATCCACCTTCCTCTGCGTGGTGCTCATCGATATTGACATTGGGTAGGTTTTTTACTCCTTTGTTAGTTTCTTTCTTAATAATTATGATATATTTTATCTTTCAGTCTGCTGATAGGCATCTGCATTTCGCTATTGGCTCTGTACATCAAGGGCTTGAAGCCCTACTCCTGCCTGCTGGGTTACATGCCCGAGGCACCGGGCGTCTACATGGATCTCAACCAGCATCGGAACGCCATGCAAGTGCCAGAGACGCGCATTTTCCGCTACAGTGGTTCCCTGAACTTTGCCACGAGTCTGTTCTTCCGACGAGCCCTATTCGAGGCAGTGGGCCTGGACAAGATTCCGCCCATTAAAAACAGCAGTAGCGACAGTGAGAAGAGTCCCAGCCGGGGCAGCAAGTCGAGCTACTCTCCAGTCTCGCAGAATGGTGGCAAGGCAGTGAGTGTTCAGTTTGCGGAGTCGTCCGGTGCTTTTAAGGTGCTCATCCTGGACTTTTCGATGCTCGGCCACATCGATGTGGCCGGGTGTCGCACCCTGACCGATGTGAGCAAGGAGCTGAAGGTGCGGGGAGCCCGCTTGCTGCTGGCCAGTCCCGTAGATCGGGTGTACGACACCCTGGTGCACAGTATGGCCCTCAGCGAAGGCCCTTTCGAGATCTTCCCCACGCTGCACGATTGCGTGGAGTATGCCAATGCCTGCCGAACGGCGTGAGAGGATGAAGATGCTCCTGAGCCCCCCAGTTAACGGGGATTCGGGGGCAAGTTCCGAAGTTTTGTGATATGTCCAAGTGATAGCTTGTGAATCGTAGCACCAAAACCCCTTCCTAGTTGCTAAAGACGTATATTTTTTGAAACTGAATAGAAACAAAGTTGCCGTCTACAATCAAGCAGATTAGGCTAAGTTCGATTAAGTGCCTCCAAACTCCAAAAAGTAGATTTTTGTACTTAAAGCATACACACACAGAGCCCACCAGTCAAGGCAGCCGAAAGAACTTTAAGCGATCGGTGATCGAGCGATCAATGATTTAGTGCAATTTGTACCAAAATGAACAATTAAAAAACACACACACAACTAGCTTGTAAGGTTCGTATACATATGTATGGAGATGTATAAACTGTACATAATTATTAAACTGAAATTGTTGTACTTGCTGTTTGTTGTTCTTTATTGGTACTTGGCGTTTTTTGGTCTTTTGAGAGTTTATTTTTTGTGTACCTTATCTTTAATGATATTTTAAAGCCTACTTTTGGGCTACGTTTGAAAGACACATTCCACAAAGTGGATCCCAACTTACAGCCGGAAATACCTTAAGCCTTAAGGCTTAAGGTATTCTGGGGAGTCTAATAAAAAGGGTACGATCCATTGATTTGACTCTTACTCATCGAGCTTTCATAATAGTATTTACATAACGAAATTTCGAAATGAATGGTATCCTTTTCATATTTAAAGAACGAAACCATTACATTAAGTTTAAACATAAATGTGATGAATATGCACCCTAAAATATTTTTATAAATATTTACTTCAAATTATTAATAAAAATTATCATGTTTTCCGAAATATTTTCCTAAATATTATTTAACCCAAAATAGCGCAAATTTTGGCTCTTCTTAAGAGCCTCCTGAAGCCAAAAAGAGGCTGATAGTAAAAAGCCGTATATTTTCCGATTCGGCATTAAAATCTTAATTATTTTAAAACAAAATATTAACAAAAAAACAGAAAAAAAATTTCCCCAATTTTTCAAAATTTTACAAGGGGTTACATCATTAAAAGTGCCAAAAATTGAAAAAAAAAAAAAAAAATTTTTAATTTTTATAGTCAATACGCAGATTAATTATCTAAATAAAAACTAACAAAAAAAAGCTTTTCGGATTGAAATTAAGGATGTTTTGGCTAAGATATGATTATATTTAAATTTGATTTGTCTAAAAAGAGAATATTTTGGATCAATGGTTTTGCAAAATATAAATAAATGGATCAGATTTGTGCATTCCTGTATTAAATATTTTAAAACTAATCTTAGAACTGAATTTTTAACAGTAATTTTGGGTTCTCTCTTGAATGAGAGTCTTATATTAAGTATAAGCCATTCTCTATTTAGTGTTTATGTTCGCCTAGTACATAAAACCCCGTACAGTGCCTGATCCTCTTCAGAAACTGGCAATTTACAGCCAGCAGGGAATCCCATTCAGAAACTGGGCATTGAGGATATATCAAAAGTTAATTCTACAATTAATTGACACAGGTTTGAACAGTGCAATGCTGTGCTAGTAAGTCTAAACATTATTCAACAACAATTATCTCAACTGTATGTATAATGAGATCCTTTTATTTTGATTAGAGAATGTTCAGGGTCATATGTGTTTTTCAAGCCATGTTTTTTTCCACAAAAAACTCAACTTAAGTACATACAATATTTGTAGCTAAATAAAATGAATTTTCAGCAGGAAATGCCCGAAATTAAGCGAAGACAGAATATCGAGCTCTAGAGTCTAGACTGACGCACCCGCATCGCCACGTACAATCGCTGGAGCTGACACCGAGCAATTAGCGAGCACATGACTAAAGTCAAATTTATTTTTTTGGCCACTTGTTTGTCGAAAATATCATTGTGTGCGGACGGGCAGGAGGAATGCCCTTAGCAGCGGCAAATAGGGAAAACAATTGTTCGGCCTAGCGACTGATTAGCCATTATATAGTATGACTCCTGTCCCGAGGCCACAGAATGCACTTGGAATTCGTTTTGGCCAAGTTTGGCGGCGCACATGGGAAAACCTACACGACTTCAGTTGGTCAAGAGCTGAGAGTCAGTTGCGTTTTGTGGTTGTCTGTCCACCAAAACAATTGCCGACCGCCAAGTTCGAATTCCCTGAAGGTGACTTTTGATGGGAAAGGGACAATTGAAAGATAAGAACAAATGGATATTTAATATATTAATTCTAGTCTGGGAAACTGTTCAACTTTACCGTTCAATTTGTTCATTAATTTATTAATGGAATATGCTAATGATTGATTGAACTTAGATCTTGAGATCACTAAATGGATGGGGGCATAAGTCGAGCTGTTGCATTTATAATCATGCTTGTATCGTTGCTGGGAGAATTTCAAGGGTAGCTGCATTATAACAAGATGCTTACATTCTTTATTTGTTAAATATTAATAAGTATTTGGAATAAGAATTAACTATAGGTATATTAAATAATATTAATAACATATTCTGATTTTGTTGAGCATTATAATTACCGTTTGTCCAAAACAGTTGTCATTTATTTGTAGCCTCCATCTTTGAAACATTCTAATGAGTTTAAGTGCTACAATTTAACGCTTTTGACGCTTCTCACCTTCGGAGAGCTTAACGAGGCTAGACTCAACTCGATCACACTAATCACATATATGAGATCAGGTAAACTGTAAGAAAAGAACTATATGAAACGTTGATTATTTTTGCCATTTTTTAAGGATAAGGATAACCAAGTTCAAAACCATATATCTTAGACCTTAAGAATACTCGTAACTCAAACATATCCTACATTTACGAGGCTGTACCCTTAATTGTTTTGAATTTATGTGAGTCGGTCAACAATCTTCAAAGGTAAAACTACAGTTGAACTAGTACATACATAAATGTTTTTCCCAAAATGAACTTATTTTGTATTATTTTCCCAAGAGAATCCATAGCAAATCATGCTGCTATAACTTTATTAAATTCGCATTTTGACAAAATGATTACCTAATTTCTCTGCGTGTCGAAATTGACTTGCTTAAAATCATATTAGAAATTACACATAAACTTAATGATGCCTTGGGCACTTGAGCAGGGATCGCACAAGTCTAGCCTCCACCTGAGATAAAGTTTCGACCGTTTTAGATTTTTGTGCAATATTTTATCACGAGTCGCCTGCATACGAGATGAGTGTGTGGAAATGAATTTTATGGCAACTATAAAACGCAAAAGGTTCCCACAGCGAGTGTAAGATGCAAAATCAACAGGCAGAGTAATTGTTTTTTCCAATTTTTATTATTTATTTCTATTACCGCCATGCAACTTTGACAGTTGTTGGCAATCGGAGGGGCTGCTTTCCGGGCGGGGCGGTGTCTCTGTTAACACGACCATAAAAGTGCTAAATAACCCAACAATTTGTGGAGCCAACCACTGCAACAAATACAAAAATACACAAAATAGCGAAAACAAATTGAGCGTTTTTCAACCATGCCGACGACGACGACAACAAGTGTAAGTGAAGCTTGCTTCGGTTTCTGAGGGGGTGGAGCTACTTGTGTTTCGGCAGCCAACTTTGACCTTAACTCCCAAATTGCTTACAAAATTACTCAGCTCAGTCAAAACTATTTGTTTGGCTAACAACGAAATTAAGCCGTTAATGGCCGAAGGTTGTCCGCAAATGCAGCCATTGAATGCCAGGCACAGAGGCTATTGGTGAGGTAATGGAAGGCTTTATTCTAAGGATTATACCTAACAATTATACTGAAAAATATATTAAATTTTAAATACGTATTAACATTGAAAATCAATATGATCAAATCCCTGGATAATATCAGAAAATCTATGGAATGCTTTCTAAAGATAAATCACTTTGTTTGCAGTAAAGTTAATACGCCAAGTTTAAATCTATGGCTTCTTGAGTACTTTCCCCTTTGAAAAACTTTAATTTTCCCAACAATAAAAAATAATTATAATTTAAAAGCCATATAAATTTAGAGCTTTAAATTTCTTACCAAAATTTTGCTTCTCTTGGAACAAGAATACCTTAAAAATATTGATAAGTGGATTTACAATCAAACTCTTAAACAAACTTTTTATTTTTAAACTTTTATAAGGATGATGGTCAATATAAAGATAAAATAAGCGTAAATTAAGTTTACTATTTATTAGAAGTCTCTAATTTATTTAAATTCTTTATTATATATTAGAACTCTTTAATTTATTTAAATTCTTTATTACACTTTCGCTTTTATTTATTTTTAAGTTTATTGACTGATAAAATAATTGATAATGGATGTGCTAGCCCCACTCCAAATACCCTTTCCGGAGCCACAAGAGTCAGTGATCGGTGTGCTGCCCTCAGCAGTTAAAAAATATGGTTTTATGATAATAAATATCAAGTTTCGATTGCTGATCTATGCTATTTTATTTTTTTAACTTTTACACGTGTGTGGAACAAAGCCCCTGGCTGTGGAAGGAAGTGTAGGCCGAAGGCGAACACATTTTGTTTGCTCAGCGCATTTTCACATGGAAGAAGCGAAAAAAAAAAAATAATAACTAAAGTAAAATAGGATGAATCAATAAGAGAGAAGTACGAAAAAACATTCAGAAGTATTTGCGGTTTGTAAGCCATCAGTCTCTCTTGCTCTCGCTCTCCCTCAGCCGCTGGGCTAAGCCTCGGCTCAAGTCGAGATTGTTGTAATTTCGGGAGACGCGAAGCCAGAAAAAGCCCAACAACGAAGCTCTTTGTGGGCGAAACTAATAAAAAACCGATCGCCGCGACTGTTCCCACAACCAGTTTCAAGCCATCCACCGAGCGGTGGAGTCGTCGCCATTCGCCATTTGCCCGTCGTCGCTGCGTCTTTCCGATCCACGCGCCCCTGTAAGCCTAGCTTAAAGCTTATATTAAAAACAAGGTTTAAGTTTATAAAAAAAAAACAGCAAGTGAATATTTATAGTTTTCTGCCTACAACTATCCCTGGACTTTAGTGATAACTGCAGCAAGGATATAAAGTGGCAGCTCAGCTTAAATGTGACGTAACTTGAAAAGCAAATGCAAAAAGCAAGGCGGCAAGTAACGAAAAAAAAAGTGGTTTGCCATGGGAGAACTGCAATTGACAATAACACAGCCGCAGCAGCAGTAGCAGCAACAATCGAAAAATAAGAAATAAAAACTCAATAACAATTATCAACTGCTGCGAGTGACGCTCAAAACAAATGCAAGAAACCTGTATTAAACAAAATAAAAAAAAAGTTCAACAAAAATCACAGAGAGACAAATATTAACGAATATTGCATAAATCTGGCAAGCTCTAGCGATCTGAATGAAACGAAGCCACGAAAACCAAACAAAAAGTCGTTAAGTTAATAAACAAATATTTTTTTAACACTTGAAAGAAAAAGAAAGTTACTTTTAAATGAAAACATGACTTATTTAGGCCTCTGTTAACCTAAACATTATCTTTACCTTGATTTAAACTCTTGTTTTGAAAGTATAAAAAAAATTAATATATCTTTCATTTAATGATTTTCGCTTACCCTTGAAAGTGTACTTGCTGAACTTTTACAACTATCGAAAAATATTATTAAGAACCACCAAGAGGGTAAATAAATTGCTCAAAATTAAATTCCCTTCTATGTTTTGTTTGTTTTTTTTAGCCACCAACTCCCAAAGTTTCTGTGCAGTCAAGTGCAACCAAAAATTGGTAGCTGCCTTGCTTAGCTTGTGTTTTTGCAAAACAAAAACAAAGCAATTTAGAGGCAATTTACATACGCAGACGCTGGGAAAAGAAAAACCGCCAAAATTGGTTACCTAACGAAAACTTCGTTTGTGCTACGGGACGGCAGGCTTGTGAGTATATTATTGTTTAAGAATACTTTGTGTTATAAAAGATATTTAAGGCTATGTTTTGCTTACTTTATTTGTCAGCTTTTTCTGTGAATTTTATTAGTTTTACAAAATGTAATATTGATTGGCTTAGGAATATGGGGAAATAAATGGATATGTAGTATTTCCCTTTAACTTTCGTAGATATCTAAAAATTAAATATAGTTTAATAATTTGCCTGGTGTATTAAAATCTTATTAAAGTGCAATTATTAAATGATATATCAAAGGAAATAAAAGAGAAATACTATTTTATTTTTATTATTATACTACTATTACAACCTAAACATTTTATGCATTATAAAGGTTCACATGTAGTTTAACAATATGTATTAAAAAAGAATTACTTTTATATTTTTACAAAAACTAACCTTGTAAAGAAGACTTAAGTTTGAAATAATATTATCAACCCTAGAACAAATTGTGAACCCTCTTGTTAATTCCACAATCTGAAAAGGGTTCCTTTTCCAGGATAAAACGAGATTTTAAAGCAAGAAATTTAATTTATAAGCCCGTATAGTCTTCCAAGTCAAATAATGTTATCTAAATTCATTAATAACCGCGTCTAAAAAAGGTCTATTATTATATGTAGCACGTATAGCTGAACAATTACCATAAACTTAATTGGTTTTGGTTTTAGCTTACTATAGAAGCATTAGATATGGTGAGTCGTCGCTAATGGCGACTTTCAGATGACTTACTGTCATCTCAGGCACGATTCCCGGGGCATGATAACGCCGAGTGAAAAATAGTGAATATTCAGACAGTGTGAGAACGTATTTTAATAATCCCCCCGCCAATTACCTGGCGAACTCTGCTGCAACTCACCTGCGGCTTGTTTGTATTCGGCGAGAATAATGCTCGGAATGAGATGTCGCTTGCTGGCTAGTTGAGGGAGGAGGGCGGGACTCGCTGGCTTAGCCTGCAATTACCTTTAATTAGCATTTAGAGAACATCGCAGTTCGCCGATGTGATTCAGAGATGGGGCGGGCGCTCGTAAATAAGGTACTCTAATTAGCCAGGCTATTAATTTGATTTACTTACTTGATTCGGGATTCGTCACGAAGAGCGAACCCTTGAAGTGTACATAAGCGGCCAAGTGTCTTTTTGAGAGCCGTAACCAAGCAAAGCCCACCGAAAGTTAACAGTCCGAGCCGATAATGAACGCTTGTCTAGGCGCATTGCGTTGGCTGCGTCGTCGTTGCCGCTCACAAAAGTGGGTCAGGGTTAAGAGTACTTCGGCTCGAACCCGGCTCCGAAGCGCTGAAGCTCAAGCTCAGTCACAACCTCAACCACAGCTGCGCATGCGCACCAGTCTCTCCCAGCGCCGATAGTGTTTAGCCAGCTATTAGGTATCAAAAAGTAATCAATGAGTATCCTAATATATTTCTAATTTACGCTTAAATGTGTCGCAGGGCCTTAAAAAAAGAAATAAATAGATAAACAAATCATTAGCACTCAAAAAATATAAATAAACAAATGGCTTGTAGCTCTTGAAAAATAATAATTAAAGAAAGGAAGTACGCCATGCTAAAGATATTCTCTCAGGCCCTAAGTAATAATTTTAGAAAAATTCCATAGGCTCCATAGATTAATGTTCGTTAGGTTTCATGCAATTTACTAACAACTCCCTTAATTATTATTACGTGTAAATTAATCCATATCTTTGTTTACCATCTAGAACATCTCGAACCTCCGCATCTCCTCCTCTCCCTAAATCTTTTGCATCATTTTCCCTGCATCAATAATACCTCTTGGGACTCGTCACCTATAGACAAAAGTAAAAGCAACATCAACATTATTCCCACAAAAGATCTAAGTAAAAATATATCAAAAATAATCCATGCAGGAGGACGATATGGGCTTCAGTTCGCGCATGGACTGCTGCGGGCAGTTCGTCAAGTACAGCCTGTTCATAGCCAATTTTGTAATATTTGTAAGTATATCTGAACAGTTTTTAAACCTTTATTTATTAATATTTAATGCATATTATGTATAATTGAAAATTTACCTTTATCCAGGTTGGTGGAGCCATTGTCTTCTGCCTGACGCTATGGACTCTGGTGGATCGTAGCTTTGTCAACGAATTGCTCGGAACGAATCTCTTCTCGGGAGCTGTCTACGTCCTGCTGGTCACCTCGATCATCATCTGCCTGGTGTCCTTTTTGGGTTGTGTAGGTGCGGGAAAGGAGGTCAAATGTCTGCTATTAACGGTGAGGAAATTAAGTTACTAAAATTCAGATTTATTTCGGGGTTTCCCAAAGATCTCCCTTTTTGGCTATGAAGCAATAGCCTCTTAACATGTTCATTATTTCTCACTGGCATTTTTCCACTTGCAGTATTTCATAATCGTGGCACTGGTTTTCGTCACCATGCTAATTGGCGGCGTCTTGGGTTACGTGTTCCGCGAAAGAGTGCAGCAGACCATGCGGCAGGTGAGGCATATCCTTCAATCAATATAAGGAACCACACCTTTAACTTAACATTGATTTCCCCTTAGGAAATGAGATCCACAATGGCCTTGTACGGCAGCAGAAGGGAGATCACCCAGGCCTGGGATCTCACCCAGGAGCGTCTGCAGTGCTGCGGCGTGGACACGTGGCACGACTGGAATCGGTATGGACCCGTGCCCGAGTCCTGCTGCCAGGAGCTGTTCGGAGGCCAGCGCAAGGAGTGCACCATCTTTCCCACCATCACGAATCTGTACAATCAGGGCTGTCTGTATGTGACGACCAACTTTATCAGGGATCATGCGGCGGTTATAGGAGGCACCTCCATAGCGGTGGCCATTCTCATGGTAAGTTCCTTGAATTAAATTGGAATTATAATTTAATTGGAATTATAATTTAATTCTCCCTTTATCTATTTATTAAATATTATTTCAGATCTTTGGCATGATATTCTCCTGTCTACTATTCAATATGATCGAATAGCGCCAAAGAATAGGGGAATCCATTGGCCACGATGTCCAAAGTCCCGAGGAGACCCATTTTTGAATGTCCCATTTCCACTGGAGAGTTATCTTAAGAGTATTATCCGAGTGTACGATATAATGTTGGCCTAATGCTGGCCAACTGTCCGTTTGTATTATGTATGTATATACGTGATTAGATACGCCTATCTAGTGAGTATTCATGTTGAGTAACCGATTGTATTGTTATCATCTGTTGCATTATTCTGTATTATTTTTTATATAATTCTGTAAATTTAGCCATAAGTTCGCGAAACCAATTCCCCAAATGCAATTGTTAGTTTTAAGTGAGCTTTTCCATTGCTTGTAGAGAATTTAGATGTCTGTCCATTGTTGTTTCTAATAAAATTAGTTGAAAAGACATCGATTGGGGCTTCTTTTTATTTAATTTATAATTTAATTTATAATTTATAGTTTCCGATTTATTTATAAAGTTGAATTTATTTTTTGTGGCATACGTTAGGGCTTCTTTTTTTATTAACTCAAGGTCTGGCAACACTGTTTAATAAAATAATCAAGCAAGGCAAAGGCAATATAGGTCACAGCTCTCAGGCTTTTGTTATTTTTTTTAGCGGATTAAGTTTACTTTGTTTATTAGCAACAACTGGGAAGCGTATGCCAATACATTTAAATTTATTTTTGACATGTTTATTACTTAAGAAAAGATTAAGATCGAGGTTTTTCTTTTCTTTTATAGAACAAAATAGTTTCAAGTTGTATAAAATACAAGATCATACCTTAAACTCAACTCATTTACATTGATAAACAATAATACTTTAATAATTACGAGGTTTACATTTATTTAGAATTAAACTAGTCCCAACTTAGCTTAAAAAACTCATAGAACAAGCTAAACCTATAATACTCCCCATTATAATCCACAAGTTAACCAAACAAGTGCCTGCACTTGAACCCGTATCCGTATCGTTCCACCACTCCCAGTTTCCATTGTGGAACACCGGATCGGCCCGATAATCGGGAATGGGAACTCGGGCGCTGGGAATCGCTGTCCGGCGGAGTTGCTCCACCTCCTGGGCGAGCTCCTGCAACTGGGCGGGATACAGTTGGGCCAAGTTGTAGCGCTCGCAGGGATCCTTGGCCAGGTCGAAGAAGCAGTGCTCCTTGAGGGGCTCACACCTGTACTTGGGGTCCTGGGAATCCTCTCCTTCCAACGCGGGACACTCTTGCGTGGCCTCGCTCCGCATCTGCCGGATGCGATCCTCTGTCAGTTCTCGATTACCCAAGATACGCTGAACCTCGGAGGCCAGAACGTGCTGGCCGTAGCTATCACTCAGGGGATCGTCCTCGTTGGGTGCCAGTTCTCCCAGCCAATGATCGTACTGCCCCTCGAAGGTGCTCCCGTTGACATATTTCAGCGTGTCCCTCATGTACGAGGAGTAGCCGAAGATCTCGTCGAGCGCGTGGATCATGGCTCTGGGCTTCGGGGCCTCGTTTCCACTCAGCGCTGGCCAGAGATTAATCCCATCCAGCTGAAGATCCTGCGGCAAGGGCACCCCGGCAGCTCCTGCCAATGTGGGCAGCCAGTCTGCGGCGTGGATTGCCTGATTGGACACGTATCCCCGCTCCTTGAGCAGCGGACTCCACAGAGCACCGGCGGATCGAATGCCGCCCTCCCAGGGGGATTCCTTTTGCTGTTAATAAAGTGAAAAATATTTATTATTTTATGCTGCCTTCCTAACAATACTTACCCCTCGATAGGGAAAGTTGGAGCCCGCATTGGAGTGGATGCCCACGGTGGGCGCTCCATTGTCGGAGTACAGCAAGATAATGCTGTTGTTCAGCATGCCATTATCCTTCAGGGCGCGCATCGTCTGCGCCACGCTCTTGTCCAGACTGGATACCATACCTGCTCACAGAAAATATTAATAAAAAAAATATATAACTCTAACTTAACCTTAACTCACCCGCATAGGTGCGTCGCTTGGGATCCTTGATGTGGGCGAACTTGGCCACCTCCTCGGGCGGAGCCTGCATGGGGTTATCCTCGTTACCCGTGTGCACGGCCAAGTGACTGAGGACCATGAAAAGAGGCCTGGTCCTATCATGCTGCTCAATTATCCTTTTCGCTTCCGAGGTAAAGGCCTCTGTGGCATAAGTCCCATTGGCCTCGGGACAAGGCTCCAGATCCCGCCGGAAGTCGAGGCCCGCCGAATAGTTTCTGTCCAGCATTCGCACCTGGTGATCGTAGTAGTCAATGTACCCATTGTAGTAGCCGAAGTGATGGTCGAATCCCCGCATCGTTGGCGTTAGATCCTTGCGCCAGAAGCCCAGGTGCCACTTGCCCACCAAGTGGGTGGCGTAGCCCGCCTCCCGGAACAGTTCCGGCATCAAGCGCTCGCGCTTAGGAAGGCTCCACGGCTCATCGGTAATGATCACCCAATGCTGCATGCCTTGGATTATTTTTATAATATTAAAAAATAAATTATATTAGATATTATTATCTTACCCGTGTGTATGGGATACTTTCCAGTGAGCAGGGTGGCCCTCGAAGGTGTACACAAATTAGGGACATAATGCTTATTCAGCAGGACACCATTATAGGCCAGGGCATCAATGTTCGGCGTGAGGATCTGGTTTGAGCCATGGAAACTCACATCGTTCATGCCCTGAAAAGGTATTTATTATTATTAATTTTATTTTACAATATATAAATATATTTATTAATAGTTGTTAATGCTTAATACTCACCATATCATCGATTAAGATGATTATTATATTTGGCTTGTCTGTAGTCTCGGCTGCACTTGCCAGGCTGATCAGGACACTCACTGCCAACAACAATTGGAGTCTTCCCGTCATTGTTGAATTTATTTCCCTCTTCAGATATATTTAAAAAACTCTAAATATAAGAAAAAATTATGTATAAATATTTTTGGGATCTGGAAAACGTTTAATACTGGCTTCAAACTCTTGATTAGCCACAAACCCTAGCGTTTTATGGCTTAAATGGTCGTAAGTAGTTGTCTGTTTAACCACTGGCTCGTCTTTGGCCATATGTCGAAATCCCTGGCATTTCCCAATCAGCTCAATTACATACTATGTTGCACATCGAGGCAGTATGAAAATCTGCCGAATTTTGTTCGCCATAATTGGCAATTGTACAATCTCCCCGAATTGTAGCCACCTGACCTATCCTAGAGAGCCATATGGCCGCAAAGTTCATTCAACCATTCGGCCGTTGTTTTTGTTTTTTTTGCAACCATTGTTAAGACATTATATAAAAGACTCGGGCTTGCCTGCGCGCTGAGGAGTGTAATTTCTTTTTATCTTGGCCAAAACTCTGGTTTAATTGTCGCAATGGCCCATAAAAAAGGCTAAAAATAATGAAATCGCACCAGATAAGCGGGACAGGCCGTAAAGATCTATGAGCTGTGTCTTTAACACTTCCAGCCTAAATTCCAAATGGGTTAATAACGTAATATAATTTGGCTGAAATTAAAAGTGTCGTGCGAGCTGAATGCGAATTTCAGTCACGACCTGCTGTCTGTAAACGCCCAGCGGTCACCACCACCACCTGGTGACCTTGGCAGCTTGTTAAAGTCGTGACCTTGATTTAACACATGTGAAGTAATCGGCGGCATCCAGTTTACTCATCAATGGAAAGGTTCTTGAGCGTAAATCCCCCGTAAGGGCAAGTGACTAGCGCCTTGGAAACAGGTTCATGAGGTGTCAGACTTTCCCAATTCTGAGTTTTTGAGGATCTTTGGAAGTTGGCCAGCAAAGCCTTGTTAGCCAAAAAATAAAATGTTCTACTATTAAAAGAATTTTGTCAGGTTGTTATTACTCCAAGTAATACATAATTACTCTAATTGCTTGGCTTCATCATTTTGATACAAAATAATCATGTAAGTAACCTCTAGAAATACCTTATCTTTTCTTTTTACATTCTTAAGTAATATAAATAAGAATAATTATTTAAATTACTGATATTTTATCTTTGAGACTTTCATCACGAAATCATATTACAAACTAAAAGCTATACAGTTGTCCAGGCTTTATGAGATCTAAGTTCAACTTTTATTCATTGACTATTTTTATCTTTGGAATATTATTTATTCTTTTTTATTTCCGTATTTCCAGTCAGTGCTTTAGGCATTATTTTTTCTGATTATATTGTACCTATTGACTCTTGTCAAATAAGTCTCAAGTGTTCTTGAATTTCGCATTTTATACTGATCTAATAAAAGTAAAGACTGCTTTAAGCCAAATAAAGATCTGATTAGCGCGGCGACAAACTGGTTCAGACATCAATACGTTTGGCACTTGAATATATAAACTATTTAGTATTATTTAGTAATTCATTCGCTCTAGAATCATTGTTTCTTAATTATTATTTCTTAGCTGGTTTCATAATCTCTTTTTGAACTTCTGAACCTAACAGCTTAACGAATCACCTCAGGAATAATGATCACAGTTTATGAAATATGTAATTAAAAGTCTTCCGAGTTTATGCCACTTTTTGGGATATCACTAGCTAAACTTTGTCACTTAGTAACTTTGAAACTTGAGCGCTTTAGTCACTAACTAAACACTTTACTGTTTTCCGGGTTCAGCTGGGCGAACGATGCTCAACGATCGGCGGGGATCCTTCCGCCAGCGGGTTCTCCACGCGACTAAGCGCTCCGCTGGCTGTTGGCGCTTTTAAAGTGACAACCTTTTTTTCGCCGACTCCGCAGCGTGCGCGAAAAATAATCGTATAACAGCGTGGCCTTACCTGCTAACTGCTATAAAAAAGCGGAAAATACAATCGCAAATGAGCGAAAACACAGCTATAAAGGCAAAGGCAAAACGTGTTTTTGCAAAGGCAGGCAAAGCAAGTAAAACCAAAGCTAGACTGAGCTTTTCGAAGGGACTGAACTGTGAACTGGAGAGCTTTCTCCAGGTTTTCTTGGTAAAGGTCAGGGATCCCGTACCATGTTATTTGATAACGGTCAGAGCTGATAATACTGCGTAAACGGGTTTTAGCGGTCTAATTAAATTGATTAGTATTAGTAAATAACTGCCAGTGTGAATGCCAAGTTCGGAAGGTTAGCCAATTCGCATGGTTAACGCTTTTAGAATCTGCCAAATAGAATGAAACTGGAAAATTTGGCAACGCCCACTTCCGCTTTCGAAAGCCATGAATATAAGTACAAATATAAATACATTTAAATAAGCCATAGTCGTGATTTTCGGTTTAACGAAAATATTTATCAAACTCTGATAACTTTAGTAAAATCGGATGACAAACATAAGAGTTATTAAACAATAAAGTTACTAGCAACATGTGCCTAGCAACAAATGACTTTGTTTTTGTGTTTCTCAATATGTTAAACATTTGTCAACGTTTTCTTCAGCACTTTGCCTTATTTAATTTAAGTTTTCCATAAATTTGAGCACAAAGTGAATAGTCCAATCCAGGTGTCTTTTAATTTCAACCACAAAGCTTTGGGTACCGGGTATCTCACAGTCGGTCACTCTCCCACTTCTCTCGCTCATCATCAAAACATAAAGAACTCCGTTAAAATTAGTCAAGTTAAGTACTAAGATTATTTTTAGACAAAGTTGAGTTAGGACCTCATAAAAATTGATAATACCGAAACGCATATTTTAAGAAGGCTTAAAATCTTGAAATAATCGAATATTTTACATAATTGTAAATCATTTTTCACGATAAGACTTGAAACTGATTATTTCTGGCAGACTTCTATACCAGGAACATAAAACACATAGATCAAGGGTTAATTACCAATCCAAATGAAATTCCATATCTAATCAGTGAAGTGATCCCCCAAGAAACTGAGACCGGTGGGTTCTATAAAAGCGGTCAGGAGGTGGAGACTGTCACAACACCACCTCAGTCAACAGTCCAAGCATGTTCTCCGCCAAGAGTTCCGTCATTGTGGCCGTGATCCTCGTCCAGCTGGTTGCCCTCATCCATGGTGGCATCTACAGCACGGAGGACAAGTGGGTGTATCTGGACAAGACTGAACACTTTCCAGAAGAGGCGGTGACCGGCGGCATTGACGCCGAGGGCTACTACAACTACGTGGGACGTGTGGCATACAGCAGCAACATCCTGCCCGCCCGCGTGGTTCCGGAGCTGGGAAAGGCTAACTACAACACCGACACCTTCGGCAGCCAGGCCACGACCTACGAGGTGCTGGTGGCCAATGCCACCGTTAGCTACCACTGGGTCCGCAGCTACGACGGTTTCCTCGAGAAGAACGCCGTCTCCGTGGGAACCAACGCCGCCAACGATCGCGTCTACGTCTGCCGCGCGCGCTGCGACGGCGGCATCTTCATCGGAACCCTGTACCCTACGAAGAGGATGTGCATCATCAAGCATGAGAGCCTCCCGTTGAGGTCGTTCGACAAGTACGAGGTCCTGACCCGGGAGCGCCATGTGATTACTTACGCTCCATACCCAT
Organism: Drosophila tani; assembly: GCA_008042535.1. NCBI lineage: Eukaryota > Metazoa > Arthropoda > Insecta > Diptera > Drosophilidae > Drosophila > Drosophila tani. The sequence goes on along the minus strand of VNJO01008997.1, from coordinate 15,976 downwards.
ACCCTGTGTAGATCCGCACACTGTGCTTGGAATCAAAGCTAATACAATAAAAATTATAAATATTTATTGAACGAAAACATTGATTTGTCTTGTTTAAGATAAGAACTGGGAGTGCCTAAAATAACGACGTTGAGAGAATACGCGAAAAATAATATATTACACTTACTTTACCTTCCCTTATTTTTTGTAGGGTTTCGGCTTATAAATTGTATTTTTTGAAACTTACCTAGTGTTTCATAACGAAAATATAACCAAGGACCTTTAATAAGAATTATGTTTAAGAAAATGTTAAGGACGATATATGTATGATCTGGGGTCTTTCAATAAAACGATATTTGAATATAATTTTTATTTTTTATGCCCTTAATAAAAATCAAAAAATATGTACCTTTTTTTATTTTTATAGGCCATAGTTAAACATACATAAAATAAGAAAATAAATAAAATAAATAAATAAAATAATATTTTTGGAATTTAATATTGTGGACCACTTACTCTGAGTTCCAAGTACGAATGGCTTTAATTCGTTTGGAAAATAGTATTAATATACACACCCAAAAAAAAATCGTCATAAAATCGATACGATTGTTACATGAATTGTATACTTTCGAGTATCAAAAATGTCTTAATAAGATGCTTATTGATTTTATACTTTCGAAAGTATAAAATGTATACTTTCGACTTTATCAATTTTATACTACGCAGTATAAGTTTTATACTACGCAGTATAACAAATCCTTTAAATTCTATCCTCTTGCGTATAAATTCTAAACTATTTCGTATTAACTCTATAAACTGTTTGTAAGCAAAAATTATAGATTTCATATTATTTTGTATAAAAACCAGCTTTTCGCCCGTATATCTAACAAATCGTAAAAAGTTTATTTATTTCCCTACTATGCTCGTTGCGTTTCTTTTATATCTATCGTTGATTTTAAGAGAATGTGATATTTATATTACATAATTATATACATATGCGATCTGAATGACAAATAAACACAAGAAATCATAAACTGAAAAATTCGCCTCACCCAGGGCTCGGAACTCCCAACCTTACGTATGGCAGGCGAGCGTCTTACCATTCCCGCCATTCGGCATCACACGAGAGATCGTCATAAATAGCTATACGAGGATGCCATATGCGGGGCGAATAACATAACCCATACAAGAATCTATTTTTAGATTTACCAAGACTTGACAAAAATCCCTAATGCGACAAACAGAGATAGCATTATCGAGATAGAGACAGAGATAGCATTATCGAATTTTCGATGTAGGCTCGTATAAAAATTAAACTCGAAAATATACAATTTAAACTACTGAGTATAAAAGCTAAACTTTTCAGTATAAAAGTTATATTATTAAGTATGAAATCAATACTAAGCTCGTTATACTGCTTGGAGTATAATTTTGAGACAACGCGTATTAAGTTTAAACTCTTGGTTTTTTTTTTGGGTGCAGTTGAACTTTTATAACTCACCCCACATTAAAAATAACTTGTCGCAACGGAAAATGTAACATTATAAGGACAAACAGTTCCGTTGCTAGTAATATAATTCATATATTTTAATTTTTATACCCGGTAACTAATCGATGTAGAATAAAAAGTTTGGTGTTGATTTTTTACCAAAATTATAATATTAATATTAAGATCTGATGAAAAGCCTGACAGTTATTAGCCAATTAAGTTTAAACCTTGCATCTATCTCACTCGCCTGCACAGGAACTCAAATCTTGGCTCTTGGATGACCTGAACATGACAGGCTTATATAAAAGCTTAAATATTGAATCGCATTATATTACTTAATACCATTTTTCAACAACATTAAGCTAAAACCTTTAAAAAATAGTAATTCTACTGTTAATAATAGTAAGAACTTTTAAAGTTCCTAAAATGTAAAGTACATTACATTACTTTAAATCATTGTCCATGATAAGAAATAAGTCGCTACGACAACTGATTATTTTTAGGGGACTTCTACGTATACCTGGAACTCTGCAGATCTCACTATCAACTGGCCACAGAACTTTCAAGTGTTAATCACCAATCTAGAATAATTATCTATATCTAATCACTGAAGTGATCCCCCAAAGAAAATTTACAATCAGGCCTAGTCGGAACTGAGACCACATGGGGGTGAGATCTATAAAAACGGCCAGCAGGTGGACCTTGTCACAACACCACCTCAGTCAACAGTCCAAGCATGTTCTCAGCCAGGAGCTCCGTCATTGTGGCCGTGATCCTCGTCCAGCTGGTCGCCCTCATCCAGGGTGGCATCTACAGCTATCAGGACAAGTGGGTGATTGCGGACAAGACCGTGGACCTGCCGGAGGAGGCGGTTCTTGGCGGCATCGATCCCCAGGGCTACTACAACTACGTGGGCCGTGTGGTATACAGCAGCAACATCCTGCCTGCCCGCGTTGTTCCGGAGCTGGGAAAGGCCAACTACAACACCGACACCCTGGGCAACTCGGCCACGTCCTACGAGGTGCTGGTGGGCAATGCCACCACTAGCTACCACTGGATCCGCAGCTTCGATGGCTTCCGCGAGGTGAACGCTGTCTCCGTGGGAACCAACTCCCTCAACGATCGCGTCTTCATCTGCCGCGTCCGCTGCGACGAGGCGGTCTTCATCGGAACCCTGTACCTTGCGAAGCGGATGTGCATCGTCAAGCACGAGAACCTGCCGCTCCGCGAGTTCGACAAGTACGAGATCCTGGTCCGCCAGCGCCATATCATCGACTACGTTCCATACCTTGTGTAGATCCGCACTCTGTGCGTGAAGCGAAAGCTACTAAAATACATATTTATTGAACGAAAACATTTCTATCTCTGTTTATTTTTGGGGAACTATGGCCATTATTTTCTAATTGACTTATCATGTTGCTGAAGATAAGAGCTCGGGACTGATAAGCCGCGACATTGTTGCTAAACATCCATGGAGGGACTTCTAAAAAATGTTCCATCTCGATTTAGGTTTTCTTTGAATAAAAGAGGGATTAATATAGTTTCCTGTACACCCAACAAAAAAATCGTCATTGAAGCCATACTACTGTTACATAAATTCTTTACTTTTGAGTTTGAAAAAATTTATAAGCATTAATTAATAATGCTTATTAATTTGATACTACGAAAGTATAAACATTATACTAATCTGTAAGACTTAAAAAAAAATTTCCAATGCGAAAAGCAGTAAATGCCAGTTAGAGAATTTCCAATAACACGCAATTTAAACCATAGAGTATAAAATCTACACTACTCAGTATACATTTTATATTATTAAGTATTAAATCTATTCTAAGATTGTTAAACTGCTTAAAGTATAATTTCAAGACAAGACGTATGGAATGTAAACATTTGTTTTTTTAGGGTGTACCAGAAAGTAACACACTATAAATTGCTAGTAACATACTATAAAAGTATATATATAGTATATAACATACTATAATGCGTATCCGAAACAAGGATATTATTTGTCAAAGAGTTCAGGTTCGAGATACCAGCAATACAATTATTATTATGAAATGAATCAAATGTTTTCTAAAAATAAAAAGAAAGAAAAATACATTAAAATGTTTCATTTTGGATATCCCCAGTTCAAAGTCATGGTTCGAAACTCGAATGAGGGGGAGTGTAAGCGAGATGGAGTTAGAAGTTAGCGAACATTTTTCACTAATAAGTCCCAGGTTTATTATACTATTGTACTCAGATTTTCTAAGTACTTCCGCGCAAAGATATTTACACTTACTTTTGCTAAAATCAAGTCCCTAGCGGTGACGTACGGGTTTTATGATTTGTGGGGGCGGTACTGGGAGTGGCTCTACAAACAAATCTATTAGATATTGGATTGGACCACTTACAACCATTAATTATTAAATTATTAAGTTTGCTTAATGTATGTTTCTATTTCGCAATAAGGCTAGGTCAATGCTATTTTAAGAAAGCTTTCCTCATTGCATTGGATTATATTAACCAAACAGGAAACAAGAATTTATAAGGAGGATTTGTTTTTGAGCAGGAAGTTATGCTGTCCAGCTATTTCTAACCTGAATCACACCAGACCAACAGATAATCGAAGATTATACAATAAACACAACTTGCGAAATATCGAGGGGACTTTTAGCCTGCCGAATATCTCGCACTTTTAGCGGGTGCAATAAATCTACTATGTTTGGAACTCACTCCCAGGAATGTTACTCACCGTTACCGATGCTATCGATGCCAATCTTCTGATAGCGATAGGTATAATTGGAGGCGGAAGATAAGGGGGCGACTATAAAAGCAGTTACCTTTGCTGGGCAGTTACTCAAAACGAATCCATCAGCCGAACCCCTCAAGATGCATAAAGCTGTCTGCCTGGTCCTGGCACTGTTCGCAGTGGCCTACGCGGTTCCCTCGACCTATGGTGAGAGCTTAAACCCCAAGAGGATAACCTAGGCCCAGACTAATCCTGCCTCCATTAACCAACAGATACCGAGCACGTTTGGAAGGCTGGCAATCTGTCCTACATCGTTCCCCAGGACGCCATCCTGGGCGGCTTCGATCCCTATGGCTTCAACACCTATGTGGGCCGCGTGAAGTACGGCAGCGACATCCTGCCCGCCCGCGTCGTTGTGGAGACCGGCACCGCCTACTTCAACACCGAGACCACCTCCGGCAAGCTCCTGGTCTACGACATCCTGGTGGCCGAGCGCAACCTGAAGTACGTGTGGGTGCGTAGCTACGATGGCTTCTACGAGAAGGGAGCCGTGGCCGTCGGCACCAATGTCAAGAACGAGCGGATCTACTGCTGCCGGGCGAGGACGGATGGCGGCGTCCTGATCGGAACCCTGTTGCTCAGTCAGAAGCTCTGCATCATCAAGCACGAGACCCTGGCCCTGCGCAGGTTCGACAAGTACGAGGTGCTGGTGGCCCAGCCATTGAATGGAACGATCTACTACTAGATCGAGCCTACTCAAACCTACGATCTCAGGATCCTTTTTAAAGATAAAAACCAAACAAAAATAAAGCAAAAATGATTTAATTTAAATTTTTACATCTGTTTTGCCTCTTTTTGGGGAATTAAGGAAAATTACAATGCGAAAAAAAAGAATAAATAATAAAATATAAATAATTGTTTAATATTTTTTTTATATTTTATTATCTGTGTGACTAGCGCATTAAATTATAAGTTTTATACTTGTAGCGTTAGGAAGAACTTTAAATAAATAAATAAGTTAGTATTTTATCTTATCAAATTTAGTTCCTGTATTTCTTGGGGAAAATTCTACTTAATAACAGAAACCAAAATATATAAAATTACTCAACTAAAGTTTTTATTTAGCTATTAAGGAAGTCTTTCTTTTCCTATCCTCATTTTTAATTTAAATTAAAATTCAATCAAATGTTAAGGATTCGGCTATAATAACTGTTAATATTATAACTGTTAATAATAGAGATTTATAAAGTAATCGGCTCTCTGTGACTTTTAGTTCAACTTAAGAGAAAATATATATAAACCTATGACTGGTACATATATAAATTATTATTATTCCAATTGATGTGTTCAAAAAAAAAAAACAAACTCCATTAAGTCCATACATTTTATTACATAAGTATTTACAAACAACAAATTTATAATTAAATTGGCATTGAAAATAAAGTCTGATTATTTATGATTTAATATTTTTGATAGCAAGCACGCCTCGCCTGCCTGCGGAATACTGAATTTAAAGCAACTCGTAAATCTCGAAGGCATCATATGGTATCGGGATTACATTGGAAAAGAGTCAAAATTTAGTTGCCATAAAATATTGCTCCGATAAATACCTGTTAAGTCACTTTGATTGACAGAGATCGCCTCCTTTGAGTTTTTTAGGGGGGTTTTGCAAACTATCAGGGTTCACAAAAGTGATCGATAAGATAGGCGAACGGATTGCCAATTGAACACTTGAGCCGCACAGACATTACTCAGAAATGATTACGATTTCGCTAAGTAATATAAGCCATAAATTAACTAGACAACTTTCCATCAACTAAATAATGTTTGCTTTCATGGTTTTAATTATAGATTTTGGAACTCATAAATTTAATACATTCTCGGGCGTCTAAAATATGGAAGAAAACAAAGAAAACTTTAAGTTAAAGTTATTTTAAAATATTTCACTTACTCAGCGACTTATCCTGCGCTTAGAGCATCGCCAAACTGCTCAGGATGACTGCCAGTAACCAGCTAAAGCCCTTCATATCCGCACTGGAAGCCTTCTCGTCCTGCCACCAGGTCCACTCATTATTGTACAGGCGGGGATCGCACTTGGGGTCCGCTGGCTTATTGTTGGGAGGATGAGCCTGACGGGCGAACTGTTGGATCCGCTGCCAGAGTTCCAGGAAGATGGTCGAGTTCCGGTACTCCTCATAGAGGTTGCTGCGCTCGCAGGGATCAGCCTCGATGTCGAAGAGACACGGTGCCACCAGGGGCAGGCAGGGCCTGATCCCAGTAGCAGGATCCGGACACTCGATACTGGCCTGTTGCCTCAGTTCGCTGATGTTGCGCTCCCCGGCGCTCACCTTCTGCAACAGCTTCCAGACGCTGGTATTCCGAATGAGATCATCGTACGCCTCGGAGCGGGGATCCACCTCGTTGGTTACCCGCTTGCCCAGCCAGCCGTCGTAGCTACCGCCGCTGGTGGTGCCGTTGACCACCTTCCACTTGCCGCGCATATAGGAGAGGTGTGGCTCCGCCAGATCCTCGTCGATCACGTGGACTATCTCGCGCTCCACCGACTCGTATCCGTACTTGAGGGCCGACCAGAGGTTCAGTCCGTCCAGCTGCAGTCCCGGATCGGGGGATATGCCCGCTGCAGCAGCCAAGGTGGGCAGTAGGTCGCCAATGTAGATCTGCTGCTTCCACACGCTGCCCAGGCGCTCGAACTCTGTGCTCCAAATGGCCGCCGAGGATCGCAGGCCTCCCTCCCAGGGCGAGTTCTTTTGCTGCAGGGAATTATATTAATATTAATTTTATTTTCACTTCGATATAGGAAGCTACCTACCCCCCTCAGAGGATAGTTGGAGGCGGTGGTGGAGTGCTGCCCCTGGGTCGGTCCTCCATTATCCGACAGAAAGAGCACGATGCTGTTCTGAAGCATCTCCTGTCGTGCCAAAGCCTCGATGACCCTGCCCACGCTCCTGTCCAAGCGGGAAACCATCGCCGCATAGTATCGATGCGTCACGTTCAGGATGTAGCCGAATTGAGCCAACTCATCCTCGGGCGCCTGCATGGGATTCTCATCGTTGGCGGCGTGGGGCGCCAGGTGACTCAAAAGCAGGAACAGGGGCTGGGTACTGTTCCTCGAGCCGTGATCATCGATCTCCTGCACGGCAGCGTCGGTGAGCACATCGGTGACATAGTGACCCACCTGGTCGTGCGTGGGTGAGAGATTCTCGCGGAAGTCGTGACCGTTATATCCCTTGTTCTAGGCCCTCTGTATTTGTTAATATCTTGCGTTAACTTATCGGCAGCATTCCTCACCTTCTGCTCGTAGCTCTGATCGTAATAATCCACATAGGCACCCAGGTAGCCCAGATGATGATCGAAGCCCCGCTCCGTGGGAGTAAAGTTCCGCTGCGACATCCCCAGGTGCCATTTCCCAAGAAGACTGGTGCGGAAGCCGCCTTTCTTGAAGACCTCCGCCATGGTCGTCTCGTTTAGCGGCAGACCCCAAGGCTGATCGTTCACAATCACATAGTGCTGCATGCCTAAAAACATTGATATTCATTTAATTTTATTCAACATTAAATACAATTTAATTACCTGTATTAATCGGATATTTGCCAGTCAGAAGCGCCGCCCGACTGGGAGTGCACATGGGAGCGGCGTAGAGATTGTTCAGGATCACTCCGCTATATGCCAGAGCATCAATGTTGGGAGTGAGGAAGTTGTTGGAGCCGCGAAAGCTCACGTCGTCAAAGCCCTGTCAGGGCCTGGGTTACACCAAAATAAATCTGGAATGTGCCATTACACTCACCAGATCGTCCGCCATTATAATGATGATGTTGGGCTTCTCGGATGCGGCGGCCGTTAAGGCAATAAATCCAGCTAATCTGATCGCTAACAGCCAGATGATCGCGGCATTATTCCTGAGGAGCGCTGACATCGCCTTAAATGGGAAGAGGAAGATGTGGGACAGCCAGACCTAAAGTAAAAACAAAGGCGAATTAGTGCAGATAAGTAATAATAAAATTAACATATCCAATGGGTGACACTCTGCCAATGATGAATGAGCTTGCGGGCCCGTTCCGGATATATTAGCAGTATAATGGCCAAAATCCAACCTATTTGGTGCAGCTTTTAGCTCGTTAATTTTCGGAAATTTATAGAGCTTAAGCTGTTTCTTTGCCGCTCAATTAAATTACAAACAAAACCAAAATTAAATACGAAAACCTGTCAACTGTGTAAGAAAGCATCTATCCGGAGCTCCGCAATATGCACTTAAGCAAATACTTTCAACAATATTACTTGACAAAGTATCACGCTGATGCCAGGCAAATGAAGTTAAATAAAGAATACAGCAATTACGAGAAATGCAAATGTGATGAGGCTGGGAATGAGTTAAATAGGAAGTTATATCTGATCTCTGTAGTACTGAAGCTTTAGCATGGGAACATTCTGGCAGCCAAGTAAAAGCAAAACAACAACTGACTGTTTCATGCCTCCAAAAAGTATTATTAAAATTCTGTTTTGTTTATTAATCTGTCAAAAACACGAACTAAAGTATATTGTTTTACACACAGCACATGTCATATTAATAATTATAAAGCGGCATGTAATAACCATCAACTATCAGTTGGACGATTCAATTAGTGTGACTAGAACTTTGTTTATTTATTTATATAGGGACTACCAATAAGCTTATTTGTTTATAACTCTTACAGCAATCAATAAAAATATATTATTGTATATTAATTGATGGCGTCTTCTCTGCCGAATCACTTTTATTATCGCAAGCAAACAAACATATACATATGTGTGTATACCCCAGACTAGAATCAAACAAATCCAAAAGCACAATTCACTTATCAGGAGTTGGAACATTAACTGTACTATATATGGCCGTGTTCCGGTCTCTGATCCGCCAATTTCGAGGTGCCGAGAGCCACTGAGCAGAATCCGAGAAGGGGAATGCGCAGCCAAATGCGGGCCTTGATCGTCTCTCTAACCCGCCTTGTTGTGGGTGTTAGCAGCAGCTAAAGAGAGAGAGAGATTTAGAGAGAGCTAAGCCCTGGAAGTCGAGAGCTTGCTGCATACTTTTAGGGGGATGCTGGAAAAAATGTTAGATCCATCCAGTCATCCTATGCAGTATGCACAAAAGAGAACAAAATAATCAGTGCAGACAAATTGTAATTGTGTGGCTAGATTTAGCCTTTTCTAGCGTTAACTAGCTAGTGTTTAGGTTTTAGCGATTTTTGGCCATATTAAGGAATATTTTAGCTTTTTTTGTGTTTTCTTCTCATATCTAGCCATAGAGTGTTCAATTATCACTCATACAAATGTTGCCATTCGACTGTATTCACATCAATTATTATTTTCCCTTAAAGAACCATAGCATCTTACTTTACCCAAAGCTTAAATAAATTATAGGCTTTTTGTGTAATTTTAGATCAACTAAATATAATTATTTCAGTTCAGATCAGATCCAATATTTATTAAAAAATATATTCAATAATCCATGCTGGCGCAGCTAACTTTAATGATTTTCAAGCCAAATGAAAATAGCACTCACTTATCTTCAAGATGCAGCTCTGTAACAAGGCAGCTAAGCTACTGTATTATATTGTTATTTTTTTTATTATTTTAAATATTTTTTACCGCACAGTTGTCTTGACTTGATTTATGTTTACGTTTATTTTGTATTAGTATTTGTATATGCATTTGCAATTGCATATCCATGTGCATTTGCATTTGCATGTGCAATTGCATTTGCGTTTCCATGTGATTTTGCATTTGCAATTGCATTTTTATTTGCAATTGCATTAGCGTTTCCATGTGAATTTGCATTTGCAATTGCATTGGCATTTGCAATGGCTTTGTTGTCTTGCCTTGATTTATGCTTGCGTTTATTATTTCCTCCAGATGGCTTTCCAGGATGTCCTGAAGCGATTCCAGGATTTGGATTAGATTCGAATTGTCCACTAGGGTATCCTCCGACGGGTTGATAAGATGGGTAATTAGGTTGTCCCGGGATTTGAAAATGGTTTCCTTGGTATCCTCCATTCGGGTATCCTCCATTAGGGTATCCTCCATTCGGGTATCCTCCATTAGGGTATCCTCCATTAGGGTTTCCTCCATTAGGGTTTCCTCCATTAGGGTATCCTCCATTAGGGTATCCTCCATTAGGGTATCCTACATTAGGGTATCCTCCATTAGGGTATCCTTCATTAGGGTATCCTACATTAGGGTATCCTCCATTAGGGTTTCCTCCATTAGGGTATCCTCCATTAGGGCTTCCTCCATTAGTGTATCCTCCATTAGGGTATCCTCCATTAGGGCTTCCTCCATTAGTGTATCCTCCATTAGGGTATCTTCCAGGAGGGTTTCCTGAGTTTGGAGGATAGCTTCCTGGATATCCTTCACTAGGGTATCCTCCATTAAGGTATCCACCATTAGGGTATCCACTAGAAGGGTATTGTCCACTAGGGTATCCTCCAGAGGATTCAACAGATGGGTAATTAGGGATTATGTTGGAACGCCTATTTTTGTACATATACGTCCTCATCTGCGTGGCAGTGTCGTTGAAGTTGACTGCCGTGAACAGTGGAGTGTTATGGCAGGCATCCACAACCTCCTGATCGGAGCAGAGATTTTGGAACTTGCGGTCAACACCTGTTGTACAATAGTTGCCCGGCTTAGATGTGTACTCATAGAGCACGGTATTACTTTTAGGCGAACAGCTGTAGAGACATGTCAGCCACTGGTATTTCCAGCCATCTTTTTCACTCTCTGCCATAGCACAGCCCAAGCGATTGCTGGGGCCCACCATCATTCGGAGGAAGTGGCCCACTTCAGAGCTGAAACGGAAAGAATTAAAAGAGTAAGAAATCTCCACTGAGGAATATTCGATAGAGAAAGCATTGTGCGTGAAATTGAAAATAAAATCCGATGAATCAACATCCGAGAAATCATCAATCAGTCAAAAATAAAATATGCTTATTAAAAAACAAGTTATTAGTAGAACTCACTTATTTAATGACGATCCATCTAGTATGCTCATCGGTTGAATAAACTTATACTGGTCGTACCAGACGTTCAGCTGAGATCTTAAGATCCTGAGGGCGTTTTGTTTCTTTTTGAACTTGTTGTAGACTGCATTGAAGCCAGGAGCGGGGAATTTCACAGTGGAGATACAGCTGTTTGTGGGGCGGAGATCGCAGCGCATTACCAGCAGTTTGGCGACATCGGCCAGATCGCGGTTCCATTTCAGTTTACACATTCGTCCCGCCGCCGGTAGCTTAAAGACATACCCGTTGGCCACAATGTCACGGAAGGTGTTATGACGTCTCACGAGATAGTTCTTAATTCTTTTAGTTATGGGTATTAGCTTCGGCTCTTTTCCACACGTCGCCGACCAGTTCTGCGGATAAGAGCATTTTTATCGATCTAAGGGGAATGCTTTACTACCTTTTTGAATTTAAAATATAGTTCCAGATCTAAAAGTAATGCTTACTTCCGTATTATTGCATCCATAGTGCGGCCTGGCGCTGTCTGCAGGACAGTTATTTAGCAGGCAATATATCGATTTGGTTTTCTCTGGCGAGATAGTGGTTGCAGGCTTCTTCGTCATGAGGGTGACTCCATTCAGGCTAAATAGATATAGCAGTCCAACTGCGGAACTCAGAGAACTCCACCTCTTCATGTTTCCTTATAGACTAACTCTCGGCTTATCGGTAGTTATCCCACTCAACTGCAATTCCCTTCGGTACATTATGGCCATGTGTGACGGCAGCTTTCTTTGATATTCAGCTTAATTCTAGGGCCGAAGTTTGAATACCCTTGCAGTTTGTAATTTAATTATTTCCAATCAATCCATTCGTGTCAAATTATTATATATACATTTTTTATTACATTTTCCCATTTTTATATAAATTAACCGCTCGCTCGTATGGTAGCTATATTATACAGTTGTCCGATCTTAATTAAATTAAAACCGTAATTCAGAAATCGTAAAAGGTCGATGAGTTTCCATAACTGAATTATCTGACTTGTAAATGGTGTCTTCTTCCAATTAACTGGGCCATTTAACATATGTTATGATCTCGCAATAATAGGTTGGCGGTTTCTCAACATACACTGCTTGTTTTGGAACCGATTTCTTCGGATTAAGTTGGGTTTTCCGGATAATTTTCACAAATTTCAGAAAAATCGGATAATAAACTTGGGAGATATTATGAAATAAAGTCTAACAGACACCTAATGCCTTTTACGAAGCTGCATGTGACCATCATGGTAGAGGAATCGATTCCTGGCGCAGGCGAATTGTTCTTACTTATTTTTCTTCAATACCAATAATTTAATAAAAAGGAAAAGTTAATAAGCTAGTATAATAAGAATAAAACATTTGTAGTTTTCGTCGGGACTGAAAACAAGCCGATCTTAAAAAACTAAACTGCAACAACCACTTAAACCACAATATTACATAAAAAGCGGTGAATGTCATCATGCTTCGCCTTCAGGTCATAAAATTACGCCAAAACTGATTCATTGAAAGAGCGTGTGCAAGAAATTTGAAAAAAAAAAAACAAATATAACTATGTTCAACTTTGCCAGAACTGAAATTAAACGTATTAAATGTATTAATTAAATAAACGAACAAAAAAATCGAAAAAGCACGTAAAAAACCATTTCGGATTGTGCGCGATTTTAACTCATATTTATCTTGCAAAAATCAATTTCACCCGGCATTCAGACCTTTAGGCTACACTGCATATTACTTAATATTTTTGGAATAGAGTGCAGAAAACAAATGTGTGCGAAAAGGAGAGGCAATCGCTTTACATTTGGCACGCGCCAAACATTTTTATTCCTCGGATGCGATTAAGCGAGTGTTGGTGCGACGTCGAGTTTTCGAATATTAAGCCTTAAAATTGTATAAGAAGCGTATTTTCATTGCCAGAAGTTTTATTTAACGATAGTTCTAATTCGACAGAGTGTTTGTTCTGGAAGTGAACGTGAAGCTAGTAAGATTTTCCCGTTCTGAAGGTGGTTTTGTAAGTTGCATATGCTGCTTGAGGGTCACTCTTGTACTTGGTACTTGTTTGGCTTTAAAAGGACCCCATTTATTTATAATGGCCTGCCCATGGTATTCCCTGGGTCCCTATTAAGTCGGGAGCTAACTCGAGCGGAGATTTAACTTAAGAACTAGCGTAACGCTATTTAATTTGGGTACCAGGTGTCTCACAGTCGAGCACATTCGACTGTAGCTTTCTTGCTTGATTTTACAACAAGAACGGTGTTACTTTATTTAAATCGGTTTAATGCGTTAGTAAAGCCGGCTCGAGGTCAAGAAGGGGGTGAGGTATATGGAGAAAAAAAACACAAAGATATATATTTCGGTTTTTCATCGGCAACCGTGTTTAGGGCACGTACGCTCCGTTCGACGTGGAGTTCGATTCGGTTTAATTTTTATTTTTATTCTTTTTGTTTTTTGATTTTTTTTTCTGCCATGTTCTCTTGTCTTGATGTATGTTAAAAATAGTATTTATAATTATGGTTGAATTTGTAATTGCACTTGCATCTATATTTGTCGAAATTGAAGGAATGCTTCCATGGTTAAGGTTTTCAGGACGTCCTGGACGGTGTCCTCCAGGAGGGTATTCTCCAGGAGGGTTTCCTGTGTTTGGAGGAGGGTATCCTTCAGGATAGTTTCCTGAGTTTGGAGGTGGGTATCCTCCAGGAGGGATTCCTGTGTTTGGAGGAGGGTATCCTCCAGGATAGTTTCCTGAGTTTGGTGGAGGGTGTCCTCCAGGAGGGTTTCCTGTGTTTGGAGGAGGGTATCCTCCAGGAGGGTTTCCTGTGTTTGGAGGAGGGTATCCTCCAGGAGGGTTTCCTGTGTTTTGAGGAGGGTATCCTCCGGGATAGTTTTCTGAGTTTAGAGGAGGGTATCCTTCAGGATAGTTTCCTGAGTTTGGAGGAGGGTATCCTCTAGGAGGGTTTCCTGTGTTTGGAGGAGGGTATCCTCTAGGAGGGTTTTCTGTCTTTGAAGGAGGAGATCTTCCAGGAGGGTTTCCTGAGTTTGGAGGATAGCTTTCTGGATATCCTTCATTAGGGTATCCTCCATTAAGGTATCCACCATTAGGGTATCCACTAGAAGGGTATTGTCCACTAGGGTATCCTCCAGAGGATTCAACAGATGGGTAATTAGGGATTATGTTGGAACGCCTATTTTTGTACATATACGTTCTTATCTGCGAGGCATTGTCGGTGAAGTTGACTGCCGTGAACAGTGGAGTGTTATTGCAGGCATCCACAACCTCCTGATCGGAGCAGAGATTCTGGAACTTGCGGTCAACACCTGTTGTACAATAGTTGCCCGGCTTAGATGTGTACTCATAGAGCACGGTATTACTTTTAGGCGAACAGCTGTAGAGACATGTCAGCCACTGGTATTTCCAGCCATCTTTTTCACTCTCTGCCATAGCACAGCCCAAACGATTGCTGGGGCCCACCATCATTCGGAGGAAGTGGCCCCCTTCAGAGCTGAAACGGAAACAGTTAAAAGAGTAAGAAAGCTCCACTGAGGGATATTCAATAGAGAAAGCATTGTGCGTGAAATTTAAAATAAAATCCGATGAATCAACATCCGAGAAATCATCAATCAGTCAAAAATAAAATATGATTATTAAAAACAAGTTATTAGTAGTACTCACTTATTTAATGACGATCCATCTAGTATGCTCATCGGTTGTATAAACTTATACTGGTCGTACCAGACGTTCAGCTGAGATCTTACGATCCTGTAAGCACTTTGTTTCTTCTTGAACTTGTTGTAGACTGCATTGAAGCCAGGAGCGGGGAATTTCATAGTGGAGATACAGCTGTTTGTGGGGCGGATGTCGCAGCGCATTACCAGCAGTTTGGCGACATCGGCCAGATCGCGGTTCCATTTCAGTTTACACATTCGTCCCGCCGCCGGTAGCTTAAAGACATACCCGTTGGCCACAATGTCACGGAAGGTGTTATGACGTCTCACGAGATAGTTCTTAATTCTTTTAGTTATGGGTATTAGCTTCGGCTCTTTTCCACACGTCGCCGACCAGTTCTGCGGATAAGAGCATTTTTATCGATCTAAGGGGAATGCTTTACTACCTTTTTGAATTTAAAATATAGTTCCAGATCTAAAAGTAATGCTTACTTCCGTATTATTGCATCCATAGTGCGGCCTGGCGCTGTCTGCAGGACAGTTTTTTAGCAGGCAATATATCGATTTGGTTTTCTCTGGCGAGATAGTGGTTGCAGGCTTCTTCGTCATGAGGGTGACTCCATTCAGGCTAAATAGATATAGCAGTCCAACTGCGGAACTCAGAGAACTCCACCTCTTCATGTTTCCTTATAGACTAACTCTCTGCTAATCAGTACTGCAATTCCCTTCGGTACATTATGGCCAAGTGTGACGGCAGCATACACTTTCTAGTTTCGTTGCTGATATTTAACTAAATTCTGGGGCCGCAGTTTGAATACCCTTACAGTTTGCAATAATATTATTTTCAATCTATCCATTTCTGTAAAATTAAAGGTACATACATATGTATATACATTTTATATTCATTTTCCCATTTCTATATTAATTAACCGCTCGCTCGTATGACAGCTATATGATACAGTTGTCCGATCTTAATCACTGTGGACGGCAGTCCACGTAGTGACGATGAGCACCGAGACTGTGGTGCGCAAGGAGACTACTATATACAGCCGTAGAATTGAAAATCTGCTACGATAGTCCGATC
>VNJO01008995.1:0-49587 GCA_008042535.1 Drosophila tani | reverse complement strand
CGGTAGAGGGAGTGATGGAGGGCTTTAAGTTGATAGTTGAAATTCAACCAATTTCAAGGCTTGAAAATAAAATAAAGCTATTTTTTGGTTAATGTACAACTTAAAAAGTTAACAAATAAATTGGCAGCCTAAAAAAGTGAGCCTATATATGAGTTACAATTAAATTGTAAGCTTCCTTGCCTTGTATTTATAATTTCCTTACTAAATCTTATCGAAGTCTTAGTATTAAAATTACGATTTTAATAAAATTTGTATATTTAATTTGCTTCAGTATTTCGATCACTAAGTTTTGGTAATTAATTTCCTCGCCTTTTTCCAGCAACATAACTTTCTACTCCTTNTATTATTATTTGCCCTACTTTTATGCATTTCTAATACGGTAGAGGGAGTGATGGAGGGCTTTAAGTTGATAGTTGAAATTCAACCAATTTTAAGGCTTGAAAATATAATAATGATTAATATACAGCTTAATAAAGTTAACAAATAAATAAATAAGCCTATATATGAGTAACAATTAAATTATAAGTTTCTTTTCTTACTAAATCTGATGGAAATCTCACCTTTTTATATTAACTTTGTATCTTTAATTGGCCTCAGTATTTCGATCACTCAGTTTTGGTAATTAATTCCTATAAATATCTTTCTTTTTTTTGCCATTGACTGATGTCATCCCTCGCCTTTTTCCAGCAACATAACTTTCTCCTCCCTAATATTCCTGGAATTCCAGCTAGCCACCTTACTACTGCTCCTTTGTGCGGTGCATGAATCATAGAATTTGCTAACCAAAATTGGGGACATATTCCCCGTAAGTAAGATAAAGTTTGTGCAGAGCAGATTGGCCGTCCGTCCGTTCGTACGGATGTCCGCCGTGGTGTCCGTAACCACATCCGCGTTGGCGTTCCATCGGCTAATGTGCATGCAGATTGAGTTTGAGAGCTCGCTGGCTGACTGGCTGGAAGGCAGGCTGGCGGGCGACTGTCGTCCAAAATTGTGTATGCACAGCAAATGTCTCATATTTGTGGGTACGCAGCCATAATGATGCAGCGGATATACGCAAAATGCATAAAATGCATGCACGAGACAACGAAAAAATGAGCGGAAAGCGAAAGAAAATCAACATAAATGCATCAATCATACGCTGCGTGGGTCGTCCAGACGATAACACTTCAATCCTCTCACTCTCTCTAGTCTGTCTTTCCCCTTCCCCAAATGACATTAAAAATCAATCAATGGCACATAAAATTAATGAATAAGACAACAACAATGGAAATCGGGAATCGGCTTCTGTCTGTCGACGATGCTTTTACTTAGCAGGCTTATCGCCCAGCTGAGTGTTTCCTTTTTGATGCAACGCTTTTTTGTCTGTGTTATCAGCCTTTTAATTAAGTATATATTTCGAACGTATAAATAATTGCGAGTGCTTCCTATATACTCGGCTTTGTTTTACATATTATTAGCTGAATAGAGCACGTTTTTGATTTCAATGACGTTGAGCTGTGTGGAAGTTGGCTTATTGAAAGGGCAACATGTAGAAATTGTATGTATATTTTTAATAAATTTAAATAGGTTTTTATTTGGAGAGATATATAAAAGCACCAACTATTTTCTTAATATTAAAACTCTTGTTTTAAAAAATTAGAAAGGAAACTAATTAAAAGTAATGATCGAAAAATAAATTATAGACTGAACTAAACATAAAGTAATGGAACTTTACCAGATGGCATTAAAATTCTTATCTTAACTAACAAAAAATATAAACCCCACAAAACCTTTATTTTTCCACCTCTCTATAAAACACATTTTAGATATATTTTAGCAAGAATCTTACAAGAAATTATCGTAAAATAAACCAAAGACTAATGACACATGTAATTATACTGTTTTTTTCAGTATATACTGCAGGTTAACTACTCTAACTAACTATTTCTACAATTACCTCCGATAAAAGGAAAATATATTTCCATATAATCAAAAAAAAAAAAACCCTTATTATGTAACCCGCTCTATAAAATTTATTTATTTATATATAGTTTTTGATATTAAATACATTTTTTAGTAAGATTGTTACAAGAAATGATCAAAAAGTAAAACAAAGAGTGAATAAAACATGTATTTATCGAATGTTACTAGGTATAATAAAAATTCCTAAATTTAACCCCGATAACAGGATAATATGTTTTCAATATAATCCCATAAAAACCCTTATTTTTTCCCCCATTTCGTTTTCCATGTAGTTTTTATTGCCAGAGGAGCTGGTATTAGCAATGTTTTTGTATTCCACTCTTTTGCCAATGCAAATTGGGCATTATTTGTTCTTGTGCTCGGCTCGAAAATTTTTCCGCTCTTTGCATTTCAATGCGTGCAGAGCAGCACAAATATAGTATGAAATCCGTGCACACACACACACGTATCAGATGTAGTTTATTTTACTTATTTTTTGTATTTTACCAGCCAGCAGCAAAGCTAAAAAGGCAGCTGCCTTTTTTCTATAGCCGAATGCAGTTCCCTACGTGACACAATTAAAAAAATAAATAGAAAACAAACCTGCGGCGACTGCATCTCCTACAGCTCCTCCATTTCCTCCACCTCCACCTCCATCCCACAACACTCTCGGTATTGAAAGCGAAATTTAATAAAAAGCTTTTTTAGCCAGGTAAATGCATGTGCATGTTGCATGACTGCCCGGCAGGGGCGCCACGCAGCGGAGTCCTTTTAGCTTTGCACAGGATTCCATTTTTTTCTCTAACGAAAAAGGAAACAAGTCAGGGGCAAAGCGGTGGAAAATTGTGATTGCCATTGGGAAAATATTCTAATTAAAAAATAGGGAGTCGCGAAAATAACATGTATTACTTGAATGCACTAAACTGCTGTCATTGCTTTGTGATTGTCAGAATATTTTATATAAAAAAGGTTAATGCATCGATTTAAATGCAAGAGAGGGTTTTTCTATATAAATATTAGCGGTGTAAGGGAGACTTAAATAAAAAATAAGCCTCTGTAAAGTAATAAAGAATGTGTGTAAATCAAAGTAAAATATATATTTATCTTTAATGACACGCAAAAAATCTCGTAATGCCAGTTAGTCATGGACTTAATGTGGGCTCAGGGATTTCCTACTCTCGAATCATTTCAGTTAGCTGTCCCAAGTAGCTGGGCAGGTCTCATTAAGGCCTATAAGCAGGTGTCAAGCGGCGTTTGTCAGTGGATTGACCCACACACAGTCGCATTCATTCATTCGCTGACAAATTACCTTAAAAAATGTAAATTTATTCGAAAGAAACGGGCATTCCGGTGTCGTGTCAACGATTCGAGCGGAAATATCTGTTATTGTTATTGATAATAAAGTTAATTTGCTACTCGATTTATTAAAATTCCCCCCTCAACGATTCTGGAACAGCCGTGAATCAGCAGCTTTGAGTTAATAATGCGCCTGGAAATCATCGTCGCCAGATAATTAATAGCGGCAAATTTAATCTGCTCCAAGTCCGATCCGATCCGATCCGACTCGATTCACTCCCTCACTGTCACTGTCAGTCGGTTCCTGCTCAGATGCTTTTGATTATCGCATATGGAGTTGGCATTTAATAATGTTACGATCTCAGATCTGGCTCCTACTTTATGACTGTACCGCTTAGTGCATTCAACTGGCGCTCCAAGAATTGTCATAAGCCTATTAAGAGGCCGATTGTTTTTGTCAGAAAGTTGCTGGGGCTGGCTGCCCTGCCCTGCCTTGAGTGTGCCATAAAAGCAATATAAAAGCGATCGGGTAGGGTTGGATTTCTCGAGCCCCTTCTACCAGGAAGCCATAAAACAATCAACGAAAATGCTCACAATGACTTCCATCAGCTGCAACTGCGTTAATTGCATTCCGAAAAAGGAGAAATGCGATGAATATTGAGGAATTCTTCTGCGCTGACGGACGGGGGCTCGGCGGTGGATCAATTAAGAATGAGTAACGAGGAATATATTAAGTGTAATGTTTTTGTAAATATTCCTTAAAATCAGGCATAAGTTTTAGTAGGGATCATTCTTTTATGAATCCTGCTGTGATTCATTTGGGGAAGTGTATTTAATCTTTAAGAAGGCGTACCATTCATACAATTCTCCTGAAGAGGAAATGATCAAATTCTACAAATATATTTCAGTTGAGATATATATATTTAAATCACACATTTTCCTTATAACTTAAAATGCTGATAGCATATATTATATATGGTTTAAAAATACATTTCTTCGAAATAAGATTGGACTTAAAAAATAAGTTGCATATTAATCACAGCTGTCTGAAATTATGCATTCTTTTGCCACACAAATGCTTCGCTTTTACTTTAAATATTTGTGCCCCAAATAAAATTAAAAGTCTTCCACATGTTCCGATCACTTTCATAACCCAAGAAGAACAGGAAACACCTGTTCCTCTTCCTATTCTTTCTTTTGCGCTTTCTTCTCCCGGGATTCATTAGAAAACTACCCCGAGTGAAAAGTGTAATTCCCGTGGAGTGACAAAGAAAGACCTCGGCCGCAAATAGCAATTACAAATACAAACACGAAAGTTGAAAGTCCCTAAAGTCTGCGGATGACAACGCTTCCTTCTGCTGTTTCCTATAGTTGTGCCAATTAGAATTTTGCGAAAACTTGAAAGCAAATTGCAACAGTTTGTTAGGTCGCTCACTCCGTCTGTCTTCAGTGTCAGTGGCAAACGGGACTTTATTCGACTATATATATATGTATACATATATCTCTGCAGGCCCTTCTGCAGACAGATATATCCGAGTGAACATATATATATAGCAGAGTTGCGCGTGGCGATATGCAAATGCGTGTGTGTCGCTGTGCGTGCAGATAAGTTAACTTCACTTCACTTTCTATGTGTGTTTGTACACTTTCCGGACTACTTCCGCTGGGGCATGCAACCGCAGTGCAGCACAGAGCAGTGCAGTGCCGTGCCGTGACCCTGCCAACCACCCGCCATCCCGCCACCCTCTGTTCCTTCCTTTCTCCTATCGAGAACCCTGTCCCCATCCGCCCCCCAAGAACAACAGCTACACGATGAGAAAGGGAGTTTATCATGAACTCCAAATAATTTCACGGTATATTTAATAATAAAATAAAATTTGTAGCTTCATTTAATAGTATTTATTTTGACTAAAACTTATGCATTTTTACACCTAAACGGCATTTATATTTTGAGTTTAATATGGCTGATTTGTATTCACTAAGTTAAGGCTAATGTTTATTTATTTTCCAAGTTTCTGCACTTTTTGATTGATGCTATTGGGAATTATGTTATTTTAAATATTTTTTTTAAGCACTGGTGACCGCAGCCCTAATTAGCAACTCAACAAATTTCTTTGCCTGACCTCTGCCGGCACACGCACTAAAACAACGAACCAGTGCCTTCAAATTGTAATTTTGTGGCAAAATCTATCATATTTTAGATATTAGCTATCTTTTTAGTCATAGCTGTTTTTATTGCAGTATCATTTCCAGCTTCTTGACAAACGGAACCACTATATCTAAGAACTGGCAAAATGCCCCTTTAAATTGTGAAATATAGAACTATCTCTACCTTTCTCTATGTGTACTCGGATCTTACTCTGCGTCTTGGCTCCGTTTTCATCATTTATTTGATTACACGCCACTCATAAGCGCGAGTGCGTGAGTGTATGCGAACAATTCGGAGAGTGTGTGGGGTGTGCGAGTGTGCCACTGGGTGTGTGAGTGCGTTTATTGAACCGAGAGAGAGCTCCTCCATGGCAGCGCCTAGCTGGCGACACTGAACACAACTCAACCCAGCCAGAACTCAACTCAGCTCGATGTCGCGACGTCCCAGCTCGGTTTGCCTCGGATTCAGTTCTTTTCTTTTCGGTTCCGCTCATATCGCCGCTATGTATAGTGCTCTATATATGCGTATATATATGTAAGAATATATTCGTATACCTATCTTTATATGGCATATGTTGGCCCTGCTCATCCAGCGGGCAGCTGAAAAGCGGGGACATCCATCGCTTCTGATATCCTTACTAAATAAACAATATGCGGGCTCGGCGACGACCTCGACTTCTCTCTTCTTAAACACCGTTTCGTGGATATAAGGCACTTTCACCGAGTTGAATACGTGCGGGTCCTTTTACAAAAATGTTGCTCTTTAAGAAAGCTATAAATATTTGGCCTACAGACAGAACTCATAACAACATAACATCAACTATCATATCCCGCCTGCCTTCTACTTATGAAACGCGACTTATTTGAGCCCTCCTTCGCTCAATCTTTCATATTCTTTCCCCGACCGTTCCAGCAGACCCTTCAATTACAATTTTCGCACTTTAATAAATGCCAAGATTCGGTCCAAGCCGCATGAGCAGAAACCTCCGGATGGCGGAGCGCGGGGTCCGGAGTCCGACTGGCTGAATGGCTGAATGGCCGACTGGCGGAGTACATAAATAGTTCATCCTGGCTGGTGCCTCGCATGTCTGGCGCTGCTGAGTCAGCGAGGCGAGCGGGTTCAATGTCCTGGCGCGCCTTCAAGAATGCCACCGCGACTCCTTGGCACACACACAAAAGGAAAACAAAAGGGAACAATAATAAGTAAATTGCTCATATTTTGTTATTCTGATTAAAAAGGCGCCCGCGCTCATTAACTGCAGCAATCCACAGGCAAATGTCCTAGTCGCGCGGGCTTTTCCGGCAGGGCCAGCCCGGGCCAGACTCCGACGCAAACGCAGACCCACAAATGCATTAAGAGCCATGGGACGCTATGGATGGCCCCAAACAATAAGCGTGCATTGTGCACTCCGAACTGCTGTGGCCAACCCAGAGACTGGTGGCCCCCATCTCGTGGCATCTGAATGAGCACACATGTACAGTGCGTTTCAGGAGATTAAAACTTACTTATTTCCATGGAGCAAAAAAAAAATTATCGGTTTATTTCATTACTGTTTTAAGTTGTGGTTAAAATAAGAGCTCATATAACCTTTTCTTTTAGGTAAACCAAATTAACAAACATACAAAACTGTGTCAAAATATAAATAAAATAAAAAAATTAAATTAAATAAGAGTTAAAGTTCCATAAAATAATATTTCTATTCCGTACAAAACTGTAAGTTAGAAGAGAGGATATTTTAGGTATTTTAAATTGTTCTTTATGGTTCTATCATTATTATCCGCCTCTTAAATATAATTTTATTAAGAACCCGTTTCCCATCAAGGTTGCTATCTATGACGCACACTGTGCCTGTATATGTAGACCATTTTGGGATTTTGGGGTCATAGGCATGAGCAGCCGCAGCATAAGCAGGCAGCAGCATCTGTACACTGGACAGAACGGGGGTGACTGGGGGCCTTTGGATCCGCCTTATCTCGATGGTGCATCCCCGCCCCGTTGTCGCCGCTTGCCGCTCCCGTACCCTTACGGATACGGATTGAGTATCTGAAGCTGCTACTGCAACTGCAACTGCAATGGAAATTCTCCTGCTTTATGCTGATTTCATTTTCAGCTGCTTGCTGCTGAACTCTCCTCTCGCTGTCTTATTCTTCCGTTTTCGGATGCATCTGCAGCCTTTGGGGATTTTCTTTGGCTTTCTTGCCTTATTCATATTGGTTTATTATGCATGTAACAGCAGTGGTAATTAATGCTGCTATTTTTGTTGCCAATTCAGGTCTTTATGCAAACATATGTTGCTCTCAAAAGGGGCTCTGGGAGTTCAAAAGTTAATAATTGATGGCTTTTTATTGGCTTTGGGCAACTGTGTCAAAAAATGTTAAAGCGTTCATCATCAATGATGCATTGCAGTCAGTTTATTTGAGCATAAATGATGAGAATAAATGTGTATTAAAAACGATTAAATTATATTTTAAACACAAATAATCTTGGTTTTTACACATTGTTGAACAATATTTGGATTTAATTTAAAGAATTATTAAAGTTAATTTGCATTAAATTTTCGATAAAATATTATCAAAGTTAATTTGCAGTAATTATTCGATAATATATTCGAAATACTTTAAATTAAAGATTAAAAATTAAAGTGTTCTTGCAATGTGACATCTTTATATCTTTAAATTTATTTAAATAACAGATTTCCAATTTGACTCCGTTTTAGCTTTAAACTAAAGAGATTCTTCTAATATTTTGTACATTTATATTAAGTATTCAGTTCCGTTCCGATTCAGTTCTGAGAGAGTTCTATTAATACATTATAAGTTTGGATTAATTAAATTTAGTACAAATTAAATAGCTTGTCTGAGGCCCTTTTTCCAAAGACCGCTTAAGGCTAACTATAACTATAAACTCAATAAAATCATAATGTCTTCGAAAATTTGTATTTGTATATCGAGAAACTGACCTTTAATCTATTATATAAATCCCTTGATTTCGATTAGAATTTTAAAATATATGTAAGCTTGAGATTAAAACTAAAATTTCGATTCTGAATACATTGATCTACATATTCGTATGTATTTTATGTAGGTCAAGAATATTGAAAGATAGAGCTGGAAATCTAAAATGTTTATCAGGGATTCTGGTTTTACAATTTAGAAATGTACTCTTTTGGAACCCTTTTTCTTAATGTGAAGTTTAAATTTATCGATAAGACAAACTGACAGTAGTCATACTAGATAGTTGTATCTTTTTTGTAATTTACCGTGAAAGTTAACGCTAACCGGACATTGACAAAGGAGGTCACAATAGCTAAAGTGGTTGAATTAAAAAAAAATCAACTCATGGGAAGGATCCACAACTCAAGGATTGCCTAACCCTCTCACCCACTCACCATTGTATCCTCGGAGACGGCGCTCTTGGCTCTGCCGGAGGACTTGCCCGTCTGCATGTCCAGCTGCTCGACTGTCGGCGGCTGTTCCACGGGTCCCTTCTGGTGGTGATGCTGCTCCGGGAAGGGAGGCAGATCCTGGATGCAGGTGGCCAGCGATGCGAGTGCGAGCAGGACGCCAAGCCGCCACAGGCCGGCGACACATGTGGAGCACATTTTCTTTTTTTTTCTTTGCTTTATCTTCTTCTCGTGTTTGCTTCGAGTTGAGAAGAGAGAAGACACGAGAACTTTGCACTTTTCCTTCACACGACGATCATTTGGGATCCGTGCGGATAACTATTTCGTATTTCGCTTTCCTTTACGTTTCTTCTTCGCGGCTTAATTAATTCGATGTCGGATGGGGGCAGGGGGAAATTGAACTTTTCTCGCGGGGGTTGACACAACACACACACACATACACATGCGCAGTGGCGGACACACAAATAGCCGGCAGCATAAACAGCTGCAGAAGCAACAAAAGAAGGAAAATTTGAACCGTTGCTGCTAATTCTTGTGCTTGTTTTTGTTTTTGTTGTGGCCACTGCTTCTTTTGGTAGCTGCTCTCTCTCACTAGCACTCTCTCCTTTTTGGCCCTTTTTTCCCTCTTTTACATATGACGCATACGTAGTGGGGGAGGGGAAAACAGGAGCACGGTGCGGGGTGCGTTTAAATTTCCCAAGACAGTGGTGGCACTATCAAAGACACATTAGCTTTGTGCAAAAAAACACAATTAATTAGCACGCAATGCATTTACAAAGGAGAGCACTGGCTTTTGTTGTTCGTTTACGTTTTTTAATTTAATCCCGATACCGAATCCCGCCGTTCCCGGTTCCCGATTCCCGTTTCTCGCCACGCTTTGTTCGCCTTACAAAAGAAGTGGGCGGTGCAGCAACAAGAACAACAACAATAACACCAGCTAACGCCACTCTTTATTCGTATTTCGTGTAAGCATAAATCTCGCTGTATTTTTGTGTAAATTTATTTCCTCTTGATATTTTGTTTTTTGCTTTCGAACCGTGTAAAAATCGCGCCGAGTATGGAATAGCGGTCGCCTCGCGCGACCGAAAGTGACTGTTGACTTGCTGCGACGTGAAGCGACATGGCATGCCAGTTCCCGCACAAAGAGCAGCGCCTCTCTTCATTCGCGCTCTCCGCGGGGAGCGGCGGCGGTGCCAGCGAGAGAGCGCCACTGATCGTTGCTGGGGAGCAGTTGTAACTCCAAGATATGCTAAGGATAAGGCCCCACCAACTGCTTGTAACTCGCTCTCTTTCAATATTGTTTTCTTTCTCTTCCGTACTCTTTGGGTTAGTAAAGAGCGGAGATGATCGTTGTGGGTGTCTGTTTTTCCCATTTTTTAGCGATTATGCTTTTTTATGCTACCTAAAAAGTGTCGGTCTTAACACGTTTGTGCCAAGATTGGCGCCACTCTAGCGATTGCACAATGGATCCAAAGCAGATGGTTAATAATAATGATTGATGGACCAGTTTCCTATGAAAAAGCCGAATAAAGATTACACAGAGAGAAAAAAATATTATTTTGAATTGAAAAACAGATTTTAGCTAACTTAAGTATTAATCTAGTGGAAAATATTAAAATAAGTTCACTTTTTATTATTATTACAACATAAACTTGATGTTTTAGATTAAAAAGGTGTAAATTATTAATAGTAAATTATAATATTAATTTATTTAATATATATTAATTTACACATTTATTTATATACGGAAACTTAAATAAAAACCCTTAATTTCCTTTAAGCTACGTACTCAGACACTCGAAAAGTGTTCCTAAGCAATGAGTCAAAACGTGAGGGCAATAGTCACCCTCTCGCTCTATCGCACTGCTTAAAAACACTTTTCGCGTGTCTGAGTACGTAGCTTAATACCTTAAAATTAAATCTAAGATCCTATCAGTATTTCCCGCTATCAATACCCCCTATTTAACATGTTTTTTCTTCAGTGCCTCATTACCCGAATCGGTTTTATTTTTGAATGAACGCCTAATCAATTTACGCACGAACGGATAGCAGCCATTGACCGGTTACTCACTATAGTACTCGATTGTATCATACTCGGTTTTATCAACGAAATAATCTTTTGGAAAACCCCAGAGAGTCATTGATAAATTTTTAGTACAAACAAGTTTGAAATAAAGATTTTACGTTGATGCGTCGTTTGTTTTTTGACGATCATCGCGCTCAATGCCTATTTTAAATTCAATTTATTGTCACTTAATCATAACCAATCTACAAGAGATACAATAGTTGATCTTGTATTATATTGATGACTATTCCAAGAAGAGTACAAACGAACAAACATGTGCGTGTGATTGGAACCTAAAATAACCTAAGCCAAGTTCCGTTCTGTACATTACGTTCCATGAAAAGATCTTTAAAATAATATCATTTTTGTAAGTCTTTATTTAAGAAAAACCTTAATTTATGATTTATATTTATATTATTAAAGTTTAAGATTATTAGATCTAGAGGAAAACCTGTATTTTGTAATAAAAATATTACTGATCATAAAGAATATCGCTTATTATTTAGCATAATAATTAAATAAATATTAGAATATTATAGTTTCAAGTCAAGCTTTTGGCTTTTTCTAGAAATCAACCTATTAACTTCATTAATTATGATAGTCTCCGAATATAAAGTCTGTTCTTATAATACCGCCCAGCACTGTACCCACACAGATATCCAAAACTGCTTGCCGGCAATTTCTGAACCCAGACTGAGAGAGGTCTTGGGTTCAAGTGCTAATTGAACACGAAATTGAATGCAAAACCGATTTCTGCTTTGCAGTTGACCTACAAAAAAATGTACGAGAACACACAAAATTAGTAAGAAGCCCACAAAAGGTGCGTACGAGAAATCGGAAGTGGTTGTGTCATAAGTTACGCTGAGAGGAACTTAAGAACTTATGGGAAATATTCATTATAACGTCTCAAAGGAAATACGTATTATTATAATTATCTTCAACATTCAGGGGATTTTAATTCCAAAGTATGCTCTTCTGTTGACCCAAATATAATACCAATGACACATGGTCAAGCCCTAAAAAAAAGGTGCGTAAGATGTCGGAAATATTATAACGTTAAGGAAATCATATCTTATCGAATCGATGGGGCCAACACATTACTCAAAGGGGATGGGTTACGCAACTTTCGTGTGAAACTGGCCATGTATCATTCCCTGAAATATTACTATTCCCCGGTTGGCACGGTCAGGATCGTGGCATGGAGTTATCATGGCGTCCGCTTCCTGCGAGTGACTGGAAAAAACACGCTGATAATGAACGGATGGATCGGCGACAGCATAACATGTAAGTAAGGTTAGTAACTTTTGATGTCAGTGACTCAGTGGGGCACTATCTTGTTTATTGCATTTCTCCGCGAATGCACACTGATAACCATATCAGCGACAGTGCTCCCCATCCCCATCCCCAACTTCGCCTGCAGTATCTCTGTATCTGTATCCGAAGAGGCCTCGATTTCGAATTGCCGGGTGCAAGTTCGTGAGAAATCAATTATGGAGAACGACAAGTGTCGTCTGGCGATGGCCGAAAGCATAATGTACATACGAGTAGGGGCACGGGTACGGGCACGGGTACATACATATAATGTTGTATTAAATGTGTGGGCGGGCGAGCACGGACGTCTGGCCGATATGGCGAAAGTTATTTATTTATATGCGTGCGTTCCAAACACTTGGTTCCTGTGACTGCACTTGAAGAATTCTTGGCTGACATAGAGGGGCTGAGGAAAATATACCAAGAGATCTAAGATACATATATGACCTTGATAAGATTGATAAGATTTTATATGATAACATCTGTAAATAAAAATAAAAAAAAATAATAAATACAATAACAAATATTTAATAATTCGTATGTTTCCGAAAATTAGCCTCATTTAAATGCAGAAGATAAAAATTACTTGGCTACGTTAAAATAAGAATTTTAGGGAATGTAATAAAATACATCCACATATGTATCACTGAAAGTCCTTATAAAAATAAAAGAATTAGGACACGAATCCATAGAATAAGCGATAAAAACCAAAGCTATAATAATAGGAACACACCTAAGTCTTAACCATGATTATAATTGAAGATCGATTTTTTTATCAAAAATTAACAAATCATTAAAAATTTACTTAACAGTCTAATTATATGACTAAAATTGTAAAGAGAGGTCATTTTGAATAAATAAATCTGAGCTTGATCTATCAGTTTTTTTTAAAGGATAATGAGTTACTATAGTCATATTGATTATAATTGTTAATATTGTTATAACAATATTAATTACCTTTTAAAAAGGCCAGCAATTATCCTGTGCCTGCTGAGATAGTACGAATTTAATGTATAAATAAATCTATTATATTTAGTATAATATTAAATGTTTACCAACCATTAATATCCATGTCAAAATTATATATGAAAACAAAACCTTTAAAATTTCAACTCTTCCCTTTTTTACATGAACTTGTGATATCAATAATTATTTAATAAATTATATAACAATTTTTTTTTCAGTCTACAAAGCAGAGCGTGTGGTTCCTGTGTACGCCTGCCTGCCTGCTGCCTGGCTGGGTGCCTGGCCTGGCCCCAGTCAGATCTCTCTTCCCATTGTGCAATCTGTGTGACTCAATTCGAGGCGCTTGGTCGAGTGATCTAAAATGGAAGTGGGCACATGTAGCCAGCGGTGGTCGGACATGCGATTTACATACTACCATTTCCCAAGTGCGCAAAATCGAACACGTTCCTCCTCAGACAGGAAATCAAAGCAATTACTAATTGTGTTTTACACAGCGCCAAAACTTTCTCGCATGACGCACGGCGCTGTGGCCAAATGTCGTTTGAAATGGACAGGAAATGCCAGCCCAATTGACCTTCCTCCCAACCCCACTGAGCAGATGTATCTGTATCCGAGTAATTAATTTAAAATATGCATCCAATGCACTCCGATTTTCCCTGGCACCGAGCATTGCTCTCGCCTTGATGTGTCCATCTGGGAAAGCGCCACCTCCAACGCCACCATCTCTCACAAATTCCATTTAACATGTTCATTAATCACATTCGGCGGAGTTTGTGGCTCATTATCGCACGAAAAGTGTCACACGGCCAACTGAGAATTTATTGAATTCACTCACTCAATGGCAAAGGGAGCTCGCAAACGCACAATTAATATGGAAACGAGTACAAATTAAAATTCCACATCCGATTTGCATGAGAAATAAGCCGCATTTTTTAAATATTAGCCAACAGGTTGCAAAAATCAAACAAAAGGCTTACATTTTGGCAATTCTTTCGGCTGTGCGAACGCTCAATGCCCTTCCCTGAGGCGAAATCACCGGGAGATTAAAGTGGCGAACCAATTAACTCGATCAGAAGTCGAGATAAGCCGGAATTTCGATTCGAAATTTACGATTTTATGTCTGTATATCTCACTGGTATTTTTTCACACCTGAAAGCAGTCACCATGGGTGAGTGCTTCCCAAAAATAAAAGCCGATCCAGCGACCCTCTTTTTCCCATGAGTCAACAGCCTCTGGGTTTTGTGGCGCTTGCCAGCTGCTGACGCACATTATATTCTTTCACGTTTTAAAAAAAAGAGCACAGATTTACATCTGAGTTTCTGCTAGTGGCTCATCCGTACAAATTACGCAGAAACCGACCACTGACAACAAAGAATTTTAAATTAATATACATGCCTCATATATAATTTTCTGTTTAAATGCGATCGGGGGAAAAGCTGCTCAGTTTGATGGCTAATATGGGGAATTATGGAAGGCAAATCGCTTGAGTAAATGCATGAATAATCAAGGATTCGAAATTATTATTTCCAAGGTGAACTCATATGATGGATTCTGGTGCTTAGGATTTGTAAGGGAATACAAAGGAAGTTGAATATACCGAAGGTAAGAATTTGTACTGGCTAGCATCTTGAATTAAAGAGAGAATATGGCTTAAATTTATCAGTAATTTAATGCCAAAATAGTCCACGGTAGGATATAATAAGGGATAGATCTAATGATGCTCTTTTGTAATAGAAACCTCTTACTTAATATTTGTAAGTGAAATACAAAGTCATGCTTGAATTGACAAATTAATGTGTTTTACTGGCTAACCTCAGGAGTTAGGGAGAGAATATACATGCATACATACCTTCCTTTTAATTAGTAATTTAGTGCATAAATAATATAAGCTAGTATATAATAAGGAATTCGATTGGCGCTCATTTATGATTGACAGTCGTCATTGCAAGAAAAGTGGTTGCACGACTTAGAAGTATCAAAAAGTCACTAACTAACATTACGAACTATTAAAAGTTTACCGCTTTAATTATTATTAATTAAGTCCTTACTACTAGAAAATACTAAGAAGCTGTTGGTATCTTACATTAATATGTAATTATAAACTTGAGTTGCCAATTTATTGTATTTTAGTGGCTAACATCAGAAATGAAGGATCGAATATAGCTTAATTAGAGTTAGCGATGTAATGTATACATAAACAAGGATTCTAAATTAGTAATCAAATATAACACACGTATGAAATATACGCTTACTTAATAATTGAAAACAAATATAAAGTCAAATATTTATTTTACTATTCAGAAGTTTCTGAAAGGTACTGGCTAACATCAGGAATTATGGAAGGAAAATCGCTCAATTTTAATAAAATAATTTTGCCAGGAATCTAAGGCTCAGCTTTGAAAGGTGTTTATGATTAATGATTCTTGTATTTAACAAAAGCAAAAATTTAAACAAGTATAGATACACGACTGTATTTTATTGGATATTAACTCTTAGGACTCTAAAAGTAGTCAGCAAATTTAATTAAATTAAGCTTGTGGCAAATAATAACGAATAGTTCAGGATATTATTGATTATTGTTCTCAACAATTACGGGGAAATACAAGTAAAATCAATCAAATTGATTCGCCAATTTCCCTTAACGAAGGAAATATATCTTAACAATTAAATTGCCAACTCTTAACTATGAAATTGACAGCTAAGAAGCTTATTAAACTGCTCCCCACAAAATCACAAAATGATTAGTTTCCATAGCAAAGGAGGATCGTAAACTTTGATTAGCCTGCCCAAAACCGGCTAAGTAGTTCGAGGAAAGTAGATGCAAAGCCTTATTTCGGCATTCCCGCCTCCCTCCCTCCCCATGGCGCTGTGGGGGTCTATCCGTTCGGCCATGTCTGAATTCCCCGTCCCCGTCCTCGCCCACGCACACGCACTTCGTCCGCACTCCTGTTTGTTTCATTATCTGCATAATTTAAGCAAGTTTCTGGAAAAGCCACAGAAGGCCAAGAGGAAGACGCAAAGCTGCATAACTTTGGCCATACTTCAGTTGCATTGCGTGTAATATTTAATTATAATACGCCACCCGCTCAGCCTCCACTTTCCGGCTCTGCATTGCAACTTTACGGCACTTGCCAATTGCACTTCGGTGGCAGCAGGAACAGCAGCCTTCTCCGGAGGGAGTGCGAGTGGCATAAACGTCTTGAGAGGGTATAAAATATTTAATTGTGTCACGTAACTTTCTGCCAACTGGCTTGACTGACTGGCAGCAGGAGCGGCAGCGTATGGATAGATACTTATAGTGCAGTATGCATTACAATCTCAAGTTTGGAACTGTCGGGGGAGAAGTGGTAAATGGTAAATGGGAAATGGGATTACCGAACGCGAGCTCCCTCCAAGTGATAAACGAAATTATCCAAGACATCATCTCGCGGCTGGCGATTACCATATGAAATATACAGCTTTATTCATTCGCTTTTCTCCGTTTTTACTTGTTTTCTCTTTTAATACAATGATGTAATTAGTTTATATGTTCATATAAAAAAAATATATGAGGGAAATGTGAAAATTTTCCGCCTGCCTGTGTCCAATTTCCAATTTCCAATTTCCAATTACTCAATGCGATTCAAGTCCGCCATCAGTGCTCCGTAATTTCATTCTCATTCGTTTACAACTATGCTGAGCAGAGAGTTTCTTCAGATGCAGTTAAGATTTGCTTTAAGTCGAGTCTTTGTATTTCGTATTTCGCGAATTCATTTGCCATTCCTTAGAGGATACACACACATAATATATATATAAGTATAGTTTCTAGATCTGGGTTGCTGCTCCTCGTATTTGTTCCATCCTTCCATCCATCCATCCTTGCGTCCATCCCTCGGGTAGTGGTGTTGTGATTAAAATTAAAATGCAAACAGCTAGACATTTCATTTTGTGTTTAGAGGTGCGCGTGTGGGTGTCTCCGAACGACAAAACGGGATCATAAAATAATTTAATGGTTAAATTAAGAATATATATGGGCTTAGGGCAGCGTGTAGCGAACGTAGGGCACCTCCACATCCTCGCCGTCGGTGTCGTTGCAACAGATCTCGAAGACCAGCGAGCGCTCGTGCGATTCGATGCGGCGCTTGGAAACGCGACGCACCACCTCCGACATGGGCAGCGGCAGGCGCTCGGAGCACTTGGCCTTGGGCATGAAGAACGAGTACAGCATGGATACGCCCTGCGAGAGCATTGTGATCTTTAGCTTTTCCCGCTCCTCGAAGTAAGAGAGGAACTCCTGCAGCGACAGCTCGCCGGTGACCTCGAAGCGATCCCACAGCGTCCACTCCTTGCCGTAGTACGTGTTCTTGGCGGCGGGCAGCGGCTCCGAGAAGGCCATGAAAGGCAGTGCCAGATTCACGAAGCCGTTCTTGAACTGATCGAGATCGCGGTGGCCGGCAATCAGCTTGATCACCTCCAGGACAGCCAGGCCGGAGAGCACCGATGTGGTGGTGGCAATGGCGGGTATGATCTTGCCCGCAATCAGCTTGGACTTGTGACGATCGGCCGGTGGGATCTTATAGTTGGTGGCGCGCAGATTCGAGCAGGCCACAATGAAGTCCATGTGCAAGTTGCTGTCGTCGTCCTTCTCAAACTCCAGCGGTGTGATCTTTGAGTTTTTATCGGCATTCTTCAGCAGCTCCGTAATGATCTTGTCCACGCGATCCTGGTCCACCTCGCCGTCATCAAAGTTGTTGGCCGAGGCGGCCGCGGCTGCTTCATTAGTCTCGATCTTAACGCCCGAACGTGGCTTGAACTCTGGGACCTGAAAATTAGATTTTATAGAGATGCCTCCCTATTGAATTCCATTTGCAAAAGACTCACCTTAACCTGCTGCACCAACTCGGCAATCGTCTCGCGATTGCGCACCTGCTCAATGCCATAGACCTCCGCTCGCAGATTGGCCGCGGCATAGATGTAGTCCAGGTGCATGGGATCGTTCACATCAAAGACCAGGGGATCGGGACACCGCTTGGGTCCGGACCAAAACGGCTGACCGCTGGAGGTGATCTGATCGGGTGGGAAGTTAAAGAGCAGCTGCTTGATCTGGTTGGCATATTGGTCCTCCCAGTGGAAGCGGGCCCACTCCACGCAGTGGGCAAAGCTCTTGGGCTTGTCGTCAATCAGGGCTTTCTGTGGAAATTCAAAGAGGATGGGATTTAGGTTAATATTCCATAAGGAGCCTAAGATATGTTTCTTCTCTGAACATAATACTTAGATTCTCTTCGGTTGAGTGTTCTCAGTTGAACCACTCAACTTATAGAGTCAAAAGACACCCAATATGATCTTAAAGCCTACAATTCGGGTAAACCCCAACTCACCTTGATTGAATCCAAAATCTCGAGGGGCTGAATGCCTGGCAACTTGGCGATACGCTCGGTGAACTGCGGATCGCTGATGTACTGAGCCGCGTTCTCGGCATTCTGTTTGAAGACACCCTCGAAGGCGTCGCGG
This sequence comes from Drosophila tani, assembly GCA_008042535.1. Taxonomy (NCBI): domain Eukaryota; kingdom Metazoa; phylum Arthropoda; class Insecta; order Diptera; family Drosophilidae; genus Drosophila; species Drosophila tani. The sequence goes on along the minus strand of VNJO01008995.1, from coordinate 30,966 downwards.
GCCCACTGCAGAGTGTGTTCGATGGCATTGGGGAAGTTCTTCAGCGTGCAGATGGGAATGCTCTTCTCTGGCGGATCCTGAGACGAGCTGTACGACTCGGTGGCGAAGGGCACAATCACCTGGACGTTGCCCAAGGTGCCCAGCGTACCGGTCTCGACCAGCGGGATGCGGTTGAATATACACTTGCGATCCATGTAGATACGGGCATCGACATTATCCAAAGCATTGGCCACGCCGTCCAGCTTGCCAAAGAAATCCTCAGAGAAGACCTTTTCTGTCTCAGCGCCGACGCGCAGCTCATAGGAGGTGACCTTTACATCCGGGTTCATGCGCTTAATGGCATCGGCCGCCGTCAGCGACTTGGGCTTCTGCACGTCGTGCGGGCGGAACAGGAACTGTCGGTTCAGATTCGACTTCTCAATGAGATCCATGTCGGTGACGAAGATCTGGCCCTTGCCCACGCCCAGGCCGAGCATGCCAAAATTCTTCAGCAGCTCACAGCCAATGGCGCCGGCTCCGACAATGAACCACTTGGCATCGGCCAGCTTCTCCTGGAACTTCTGACCGAAAATGGCGATCTGGGCATCGTAGCGTGAGCCCACGGGCTGGGCCTCAGCCTCCGGTACACCTCCTACGGGCAGGCACTCCAGGGCATCGTAGTACAGCCACTGGTAGATCGGAGTGAACTTTCCACTGCAAGCCTTGAGCACCTCCTGGGCCACAACGCCGCCAATGGCCGCATCCAGCGGGCATGTGTTGCCCGAGCAGATCTTGGCGAACTGCAGCACCAGCTTCTCGTCGATATCGCCACTAGCATTGTCCCGGCACAGCTGCAGGAAGTTGTTGGCATCCTCGTCGTTCCAGGGACGCGGCAGAGCTCCATTGTTGGCCGCGCGGTAGCAGGGGAGCGCATTGAAGGCCACGTGCAGCGTGGCCGGGGCATCAAGCTTGGCGAAGTCGGAGATCAGGAACTCGGGCTCCTCGTTGGCCACAGCCAAGGGCTTGAAACTAATCGTCTTGGGCATCTTCACCTGCGTGGCCACGCCGCCGCTCTTGTACTCGCCGAACTTGCTGGTGTCGCCGATGCTGAAGGTATAGGGTCCCAGCACGGTGATCTTGATGGGCTGGCAGCCGTTAAGCTCCTGCATGCCCTGAACCTCCGAGAAGGTGACGTGGTCGCCGTCGTTGAAACCGTGACGGGTCTCATCCAGGCAAGTGACCACTCCCTGGGCATCGTGAGTGATGCTGGCGATCATGGTGGACACCGGCTGGGCGCCATCCTGGTCGTAGATGGTGAAGTTCTCACCGAAATCGCAGAAGACCTTGGCGAACAGGCCGCGCGTCTCGGCGATAATCAGAGCGATTTCGTTCTCATGGGTGAACTGAGCAATCCGCTGCTGCTCGGCGGGATCAGCATTGGTGAGCACCACGACGCGGAACTGGCGCAGGAAGTCCTCCGTGAGTGGGCCCGTGTGGGTGAGCGTACGCACATAGCTATTGAGCTCGGCGAGCTGGGCGCACGAGGCCTCCGCACGGTTCTTGCCAATGTCGGCCTCCGTGAGATAGAACTGCGACGACAGGTCATGGAGCTGCAAAGCAAAGCGAATCGAAATCAGAATTAAAATCCAAAATTAGTATATTGCACTCTGGTGATGAAATTGGCCAAAGGCGAGAGGAGGGGGGCGACGGCGGCGGCGGTTATGACTAACAAAAGAGTATTTGTTGCGTTTCCAAGTATAAAACAAAAGCGAATGACGGGAGCAAAGCGGAATGCAAAAACAATTGCAGACCGCTATGCGCGCACACACACACACAAACATACAACTCCCTATAGTGGACTCGCTCGCACACTTTTCGCATGGCGCAGACATTTTGACGCAAATAGAAAAAGAAAGAAAAACGAATTACACATACAATTTTTTTTCTTTTTTGTCTTTCTTTTTGCGAGCGAAAAGGCTAAAACCGAGAAGCTAACCTAACCTAATTTCGCGCGAAAATCTCTGGAAAAGCGACCGCGTATGAATCACAATGCCAGGGTTGGCACCCCCCGTTGGATTTTCTCCGTTCATTTCCCGCGCACTCCGCTTTGTGAAAAGAAAATTATCGATTTTTTTCGCCACTCGCCTCCCGCCGCTGCTGCTTTTGCTGCGTAACGGAACACACATACCCCACAAGTTGCTGTGTCATGCAGGGTGATCGATTTCACACCGCCCAGAATCACATTCTTGGCTATCTCCAGTCCCAATCCTCCCAGGCCAGAGAGCAGGATGTCCGAGTTGGCCATCCGGCGCATGGCATCGTGCCCGAGGACGTACAATTGGCGCGAGTACAGCGATTCATCGATATCTCCGCCAGCGGCGGCATTATTGGCAGCCATGCTACTACCTCCTAAATGCCGATTATTACTATTGCTGCTGCTGTTGTTATTGCTATTACTGGAGCTGACGTTGTTGTTGTTGGCGGTGGTAGAGCTGCTTCTGGAGGAGCTTGAGTTGGCTGAGGAGGAGGCTTCGATGTCCAGGTTATTCCGCTTCTCAGGGCGCTTACTACTTTCCTTTTCCACTGCTGACGATGTACTAACGTCGTCGCTGTTCGCTTTCGCCGCTGTTTCGTTCGCTCGCTTCGCCGTCGCATTCAGCGCACACGTGTCAGAGGTAGACGACGATACACACAACTCCAGCTGCTGCTCTATTGTTGTCTCGCTCGAAATGTCAACGCCGCCTGCTGCTTTGTCGTGATTTTCGTAGTTGTTGCTGCTGCTCGTCGCAGCGCCGGCTTCCTCGTTCTCGGCCGTTGCCAGCTCCAATCTTCGCTTCTTGGCCAGCGGCAGGCCGTCGGAGCTGCTGCAGGCTGGCGAATCGGCCATCAATTGCTGACCGCTCGACGACATTTCACAGAACTGTCGAGAATCTTTGCGAGAATGCGACTGTTGCGGCTGCACCGCTCACCCCCGCACACGCACACTTGACCACTGGGCACGCACACTGCGACACAGAAACACACGCACAATGGGACACTCACGGACACAACACGCGCAAACACGAGAGAGAGAACGGAACGTCTGGCGAAGTGATTTTGCCTTCGATTTACTGTCTGTTCGATGCCGTTGAGCAGATTCCGGCGTTATTGCACAGTGGGCTTGGCCAAATACAGAACACTCAACTCGCAGCTCGGCGCACGATCGAAATTGCAATATAGAATTTGCAAAGACAACGTTGTGAATGGCAGCGGGGCTGGCAACTCGCGGCGAATTCAAAGGCACCAAAAAAGGACGTAGAGGATGGCAGTTCTGTTAATAGATGAAAAATAAGTGGCAACGTTGCGGGGATCTTTTTTCCGGCTATTAGGTAACTCTATCGCTTAAGTAGTGTTGGAAAATTTATTTGTGGCGCACTTTTGAAGGAATTTGAAATGTATGTATGGAATTATTATTAATTTTGTGGAAATAGAACAATCTGTTTTAACTCATGAGATTAAATAAAAAATTCTATTTAAAAGAAAAGGATAAAAATAAAATGTTATATAATGTTTTTGAAACGTCTACCCATTTTAAAAATCGTTCTTTAGTCTCAATTTTGTGTTAATATTTTTGATTTTCTTATTGTTTATTCTAGTTCTACAGTTAAATAAATAATAAAATAAAATTAAACATTTCCTAGGGCGATGGGATTCATAATTAATTTAAAAAACAATTTATCTGGACAATTCAAAGCCATTACTTAACTACAAAAATACTCTATGATAAGATGGTAAGATAAGATAAAATAATTCATAAAATTAAATTACACAATGGAATTTGGTTTCTATTTATCAAAAAATAGGATATAATTGAATAACTCATTAGGTTTCGGCATCAATTGAAATATATCCTGAAAGAGGACCAACGGAAGCATCAATCTGTCGGCACTTGAGGCAATTATCCTGAGCCAGCAAACTCCGATCGTGGCACGCGCGCCCCTCGGTGATTGTTCAACTGACCCACAACCGAGTCCTTTTGGCCGTCCCTTTCGGCACTTTCGAGTTCCGAGTTCAATATCCTTTGAGAGCGGCTAATCTATTTTCGGTGGTCGGCCCTTCGTCCTCTCTGTTCAACGGTAGTCGAGCATGAAAATGTGTAAATTTCCACGAAAAACACAGGAGAGCTATCCCTGGCGGGGGTGTCCTTTTCAAGTGTTGAGAGCGTGTCATTAGGAAAATAGGAAAAATACGAGGGGCAAACAGCTGCAGGATCTAAAACCCGGATCTCGTCGAGCAGTTGCGTAAAATGCATTTTAATTTAGAGGCACAGCTGCGCAAAATACTGTGGTCCCGTTTTAGACTTCCTCCCTCCACATCCTTTTAGTGCTCTAATTTTAGTCCGATCTCGATTAGAGCCGAAAACTAGCCGCGGACTTTATCGCGTGCGGTGTGTCCTTGTCGCGTGGTAATGCCAGAAATATTCTGGACAAATTAGCATACTCTGATCGCGCTGGCATTGTGGGGGTGTCCTTTGCTGCCCATCTGGCCTCCGAAATATCCTGCATCGCGTGCCTCTGAGGATAGACAATGCGGAATGCAGTCGGGTCTCGTCCTGGTACCTCTGCCTTAATTAGGCCTCCTCACATATGGCAAAGCGCATCCCTATGCAAATTTTTTCACCCATTAATCAATTTGGAATGTAATTTGAATATGAATACTCGAAAAAAGGAAAATATATAATGGCTGGCACTATTAATTTCGGTGCTGTCATCGGGATCGAAAGGGATATTTCGTAATTTTGGCAAATGGTTTTTTAGGTTCATTACGAACAACGAATGCAAATTCAAGGGAATATATAGAATAGAAATGGTTTATGCTGCAGTAGAATTTTATTTCACATTAATGTAAGATAAATAAGATCATTTTTAAACCTTGACTTTTATACATTTCTAAAATATTTTCCTCTATTTTTAAATAGATTATAGTAACAGTTTCGGAAATAGATTCTTTAAAAGATGCGCTCTAAAGGAAATTAAAGCTCAAGGCTTCTGTTCACCAAAAAATGTTCCATTGCATTTAGAAAACTATTTTCTTATTTAGGGAAAAATACTCTAAAAGCAGGACAATTTGCTGAATCAAAATCGTTTTGTGTTTTTATCTTAAGAACATTTTATCTATAAATTAGGGGGGTTTGTTTCCAATTTTATGGCGTTTAGGATTTAGGTTTTTAGTTATAGTCTTTAGTTTATTTAAAGGCCTTAGGTCGATTTAAGATACATATTTTAAGAAGAGTTATTTAATTTAAAGTACAAAGCTTTGCGTACCAGTTATTTTATAGTTAAGAACACGCCACTGTAGTTATTTTACTTAATTTATATTTATAAAAGATATTTTATTTAAAAATCTAATTTAAAGTCAAGGAACCTTAAAAGCATTAAATACCTCATTATATAATAATTTTCTTTTAAATTGTTTAATAGTAGGTCCTGCTGAATAAGATTACTTATTTTTCTTGTAATTCCAGTATACAGTCTGTCAAAATAAACAAATTAACAATATACAACATAGACTTTACTGGCTTACTGTTTGAAATTCAATTAAATATTAAAAATATTTAGACAAACAACTGACATGCAAATGCTTTCTAATCTCCTTCAGAAAGTTATATCTAAACATTCACTCATTCGCAGTCACTTCCTCTTGTCATTTAAGTTTTCTCCTTAGACCCTTTTTAACATTTAATATTTCTCTTCCTTTAAGATTGCTCCTTTTGACCACCAAGAGATAGCAGAGACAGCTCCTGGTTGACCAATAATAGCCAGCGAGCTCTCCTAACCCAGTCTCTCATATTGCGGGGCCATCAAGATATTTATATCTTTTATGGTGATCAACGTCTTCTATTGGCACTAAATGACTGCAGTCGGAGTTTCCCTCGTTTTAATTGTCTGGGAAAATGCATTTTATCGTAGAACCACAATCTCATAAGGAGGAGAATAATACAGAAACGAAGACGCGAAGACGAAGGCGCAGCGTAAATTTTAACAGTCTGAACAATTAAAGAAGTGTCCCCTGAGAGCCCTCCTAGGCCGAGTTATAAACGGAAAATACGTTACAAATCCAACGCTTCGGCGAGTTGGCATCCAGAGAGAGCTACGACTTGGTCAAGTGGATTGTGTTGGTAGCTGCTGGTCTTCCCCCTTGTTTCTTTCATTTCGCTTCTTGCTTTTTCACTTCTTTCCTGGCCTAAATACGCGCCGCTTTATGCTCAGTGAATAACGTGTGAAACCCGAGGGGAAGGAACCCAAAGGAAGTGCTGGCTGCAATTTTGATTTGGCCCTGAGGCAGCGCCGATGCAGGTACGAGGGCGCAGACAGTCGGCCACAGGTGAGTGCGTCTGCTAGTCAAATGCCAGGGAACGCTGCTAATTGGTGCCTGCAACTGGCAACTGGAGCCTAGAGAGCATTTGGGCCCCCGAAGATGATGAAAAATCCCACCGAATGCAATCAAAATATTTACAAACGCAGTGGAGTGTGAGATCTGGCGAGAGAAGTTTCTGAAAACCAAACCCATTCCCGAATCCCGCGAGGAGGTGTGAAAGGACAAAGCGAGCTGTCAGAGAAATGCAAATGCCCAGGACTTACCTGAATCTCAAGAAGGGGTTTCCTCCAGACAATGGAGGGCACGACAAAATATTTTCAACCATTTCGAGTGTCTTTTCCAGCAGAGACAGCAGACACCCGAACAGAGATCTTAGATTTATGTATGTAAATGCCCCGTCCAAGCACTCAACCCAGAGGGCTGAAAAGTCGAAATTAAGTTGTAATCTTTGTAATTTTTGTCACTCCAAAAGGGGTTGACAGCGGACAGCAGCTGCCTCACTCCATTCCTCCCCTTTCCCTGCATAAAGCGACACATTTGTTTTGTAAATATTGCGTTTGTAATTAATGCGCGAATATTGAGAAATGCATTTCTCTGAGTTCTCCGATATGTCTTCTCTTTTCTCTGCTAAATTTGCATATGAGCCGCCGTGTTGGGCGTCATTTTTCAATTGGGAGTCATTTTTCATGATGGTTCAAAGGGTTTGACTATTCAAATTTCATTCAACATAGATTAATGGGTTCAGCATTTGGATTTAGTGTTTGGGAAACTTCACAAAGTATTAGGTTCATTAATGGTGAGAGAAAATGTATACCAAGATAGGTTACATTAGGTTTTATATTGAAGTGGAATAATTATTCAATATTTTATAGAAATATCTATTAATTTTTCTAGAAAAAAGACTTTGAAACTTAACATTTAATTTAAAGTTTTAATTTTATTTTGTTCACAAGAAGTAGAAAAATCGAATAAAACAAAACCAGCAATTAGACCAATACAAAATTTTTGAAAGTAAATACCTAATAAATACACAAAATAAGTTTAATAAGTACGAAAAACCTCAGATTTAATATTTTTTTATATTTCTTCTAACCTAATGTTAAATTCTCTCTATGTAAATATGCAATATATTGTGAAAGTAAGTTGCTAAGACATCGACTTTTACCACAAAGTAAGCTCAATTTATGTCAACAACTTAAGCATTCACTTTAACTTAGTTTCACTGAAGCTTCCACTGAATCTTCAATTAAATATTGATTAATGTGCAAATTTGTGTTCATATGCTAAAGGAAACCTTCTCACTCCTCTCGAGATTTTCCCAGCCATTTGATCAAGCCATCATCAGGCTTACTCCCTCCAGGACAAACTCATTGAGCGATAAATCAACTGAGAACTTTTCACCATTCAATTTGGCACATGCAAAATAATTTTGCAGAAATTTGTAAACATTTTATTACAACACCAAGAAGAAGGGGTCTCAACCCCTTTCGCCAAATCAGCCCCTAAAAGTTCGGCAGCTACTTAAGATGCAAGGACGACTGCATTCGGGACACTCGGGGAAGACAAAGGGATTTTGCAAAACGGAGAGAAGACAGCAAACAGCAGATGATGTAACCCTTTCGATGCCACCACCACTAGGACCAAGGAACTGCAGCGAGGATCGGGTGAGACCAGCGAAGGTCCTGCGAGTATGCATATGTAATAAATGGCAGTCTCGGCGGCGCGTTTATTGCCCATGCATAATCCCCTTTAATGTGCTTACTGCGGCCGCCATTTGAATAATGCCCAGTTAACGCTTTAATGTGCTTAGTCGCTGTCTCTCCAAGGTGAGCCAAGGAGCACTTCCTGTCTGGGACGCAGGTATCAGGAATCGGGAATCACAAATTTAGCATCTCGGAATTACGAATTTAATGCATTTCTGATACTCTCGGCTTAAGCCAGAGATTCTCCATTTGCAACATTTTTTATTGAGCGCCGCGCGCAACGAATCCATCAATTTAACTGCCGTCCAGGAATATTTTTATATGAGATCAGGCCCCCATCCCCCCCACCGGCGACAAAAGCGACACTTCCTGTGAAACAAAGGAGCGAAGCCCGAGTAAAAAACGGAAAAGAATCGTTACAACTGTCGTAAAGTTTCGATGCAGGCAGCGACTTTAAGCTGCTTATGGGAGCGGGTAAAAAAAAATATTCTTATAAAATGTATTATGTGATGGCCGTGCAAAGCAGTTTGCGGTTTATCCTTTCAGCAATAAAAGTATCCGATTACGGAATGCACTGGGAACCAGCGCTCAGCAACGCTGCTGTCAGCACATAGATCAAATGCTAACAGCCCAAGGACCCAGCTGTGTCTCAGGGTTCCCTCAGTTCGGTCGGTCCTTTTAATTAAAGTTTTAAGCCCTTTAAATGCTGCAGCCGGTATAAAACAAGGCGACAAGGGCAAGTTAAATGCCAGTCAAAGCGCTGACATGATATCCCAGTAGCAGCAGCAGCAGAAACAGTAAACTGACACTGAGTCCCGGGACTCTGCGATGTGAAACCGAGCTTAGACAACAGCTGGGCCTAACAAAAGATGAACTTACCTCAGCTCAGCTCCTGTAAAAAAGTTGCTGTGCACAGGGAAAAATGGTATACGACAAGGTTTTATCTATTTTATGATTTTATTTTAGAAAAAAATGTTTCTGAGCAGTGGTGCCCAAAGCTTTGCCTTGCGAGTCCGCAAAAATAATAGTCTGCCCAGCCTCTACCGGCACTCGCACAGTATGCATAAAATGTGAAAAATGTTGTGGCTAAATGTAGCACCTTTTAGAGTTAAACATCTATTTATTTTTTCATTTTACAAGAAATGTTAGCTATTATATTCTCTTAAAGAACGTAGGGAAGAGTACTATTCATTTAATAATCAGGCAAAAAAAAAATATTAATGATGCCTCTGGCAGAGTATTTTCCCAAATGAATTAAGACATAATAAATCCCTATTTATATTAGGAAATACTTTTAATTTAAATTTCTGGCTTTATTTATAGCTCATATGTACTATAATATTAGTAATATAAATAATTCAGACTGTAGTAAGATGATAAATGTAGAAATTCAACTTACACTTTTTATATAAAATGTATACTTCAAACAACGTGTACCCTGCATAAGCAGCTGAAAGTTACAACGATATAAGGCGAAAAAAAGTATTCTTTATTTATGAATCATAAGGTCATCATTATATTCCACACAAAAATAATATTACTTCCACCATATATCGTAATAATTTTCCTGGAAATAAAATCAAACAAATAAAAAAAGGGAACTTCTTCCGCCTTAGACAGCCCACGACCTTATGCACTCTCTCCAAAAATAATATCATTGCACTCCGGAAGAAAGTTATTGACCCGTGCTAGGGCACTGAAGTGTATCAGTCTGGAAAATCCTCAAGTCACATCCTCCTCGCCGACTTTGTGGATCAGCCGCTGGAAAAGGGGAATCGCAGATACGTCGAGAGTATAAACCCGCTCTTCAAGTGGTTCCCGTTTTAGGGAGGATTACAAGGGGATCGCCGGGAATTGCATCTGGAGTTACACGATTGAAATGGCCGGCCAGCTGGGTGACTTATTCAAATACATTTTAAGGCTGGCGGCCCTTTGTTTTTCGGCCTGCCTGCAATCACTCATAATGATTATGGAGGCATTGTCTCTGGTTCCACACCCCTAATGATTCAATTAACAAAACAGCTGAAGTTGAATTCGAAGCTGAATTCGAAGCTAAACCAAAGGCTGACCAGTTGCAGTTATTTATGTGTCATGTGGGAAAAACAAAAGGGTTTGGAAAACAGCTTTTTCCGATTACAAGCCCTTTTGTTGTCATAACTCCTCTGGCCTTGGACATATTCAGGAGCTTGTATTCAGGAGGTTTTTCTGGTCCTGCGAGATGTAAGCGGAGCCTGGCAACGGTCAATCCAGCAAGGATGCCGGCTGGAAACCCAGGTAAAAATCATCTGCCAACTTTTGTGCGGATGCTTTGGCCAGTGAGCATTTTTTATTAAAAAGAAATCTGGTGAAACTTTAATTTTGTGCAGCATCCTGTGTGGAGTTGTTGATGCTAATCGAGGGTAGGGAAATCCAGGTGAAAGGTTACTGAGTTTTCTTACCAAAAATTAAATTAAATAAAAGCAGAGAAAATCAGAGTTTCATTTTTTTAATGAAAAGGTTTAGTGAAAGGGAGTTATTTACGTATTTTCTGTTTGAATTTCAGTTAGATTTAAACACATTTTTAATAGACATTTATAGCTTTAGCTGCAATACATTTAATTTTCCTTCTTAAGCGGTTTACTTGGGCTTAAGAAAGATAAATAACACTTTAAATTTAATAAAACTACTTTGGTTTTATTGCATTTTTAACTTTTAATATAAATAGAAACAAAAAAGGTATGCAAGCATTTACTTTCTACCTTTAAAATATTTATTAAGTTTCTTGTGAACTTATCAATATCTATTATTTATTTCTAAGCTTTAAATTAATTATTTCAACTGCAGTTAAGCTTCATCCCTAAGTTCCTTATAATTTAAGCTTATTAATTATTCTCCAATTACCAAGTGATTATTTCAGGAATGTCATTAGAGCGCAATCGAATTCCTTGCTATTAATTCCCAGCATATTCCGAGTAAATCCTTCAGCAATAAACTGCAAATTTCAAAGCGTCTTAATGAACTCACATTTCATCTTTGATTTTGCATTTCTGCCAGGTCCTTAAATTTATGTTCAATATTTGACTGGTGTCCATTTCAGCATTCAAAGGCTTCCCTTCCCATGACAAATTCGCCTTTGTGTCCTGGACAAAATCTCCTCCAGAACGGCATTAGAATCCTATTAACTAGCCGCCGCAAATTCAAATATTTGTTGGGATAGGACAAGGTATATTTTTCCATAGAAAATTAAGCTGAATCAGCGACTGAGACTGAGGGTAGAGCGACGGGACATTTGTTTGAGCGAATCAATTAGTCACAATGGCCCTCGGACCTCGGACGGACATTACCCAGGACAATGTCCCTCGGCGGCAGCGACACTTTTTGCTGCCAACCATAGGGACCTCTGTTGATGTTCGAGGGACATAAGGGCGTTAATTATCGGGCAGACGTTTAATGAATGCACCCGGGGCGAAGCGGAGCTCACGTAATTTAAATTTGCTTAAGGAGATTGCGTGTGTTTTCTTTTTTGGCATTACGACTTTTGCCGCTGGCTAGTCGCTCACTTAGAATGGAATTTCCACCCTCATCCATCGTCCACTTTAGTTTCCGCTTCCTGTCTTGGCGATGTCGCATCCTTCGGGCAATTAGCGGGGACAGGAAGTGCGGGACTCGGGGTAGACCATAATTCTCGGACTTACACCAATCTTGGATTTAATTTGGCAGTTCCTTCAAGATATACATCTGTTTGGCGGCGCAGAGGGAGCGATCCTCGAATGAAGCAATTTAATATGGCCATAAAGTGCGATTTTGGTGTGCAGATCGAATGATTTTATATCACCTTCGGGCAGCTGCTGCTGCCGCCGGCCACCGAAAGCCATTATAAAATCGTTTATGGACCCTGACAATTGATTGATATATGGCCACAGGAGGGCTATCCCCGATTTATGCTCAAATGTCTCATTTACTCGGGGAAGTTACAAGAGAGTTTCCCATCTGCCTGGCCACGAAAGTATTAGCTTTCACTCGCTTTCATTAACATATGAATATGAATGGAAAAATATATAGGGAAAGGGTTGGCAGGATATCAAATAACCTGGCTTCCAATTAAACAGACTTTACTTAATTGCAAAATCCACGACAAAAGATAGTTTTGCCTTAAAGATGCAAACATAAAATCCATGATTGATGCCCTGTCAGCGGGGACACGAAAAAAATGTGTAGAAACCGTAGAAAAAATTCAGGGAAAAGCACTGGGAATCCTTGTCAAACTTTTCCAGCCAACCACTTTTTTTGTGTCGTTCGTTGGTTGTGAAAATTCAGTCACAGCTGCCGGGAAAAACCTCTCGCTACCCGTATGCAAATCAGTTTAACTGTCGGTTCATATCATCCTCGTCGTCGTAGTCCTTCATCCTTCGAGTTGCAATTTGAGTAAGCGAGTGACATAATTCCCGACAGCGTGACCAACTTTGATTGATCTGCAGATCGGCGAAAGCAACGTCCAAAGGCGACAGGCATGGCGAATTCGAATTCGAAAACTGGTACAAGGCCCTCGCTTTCTCCTTTGTCCTGGCGCGAGGATCTTCCTGCGAAAGTGTCAGAATTTCAGAGATCCCAGCGATTGATCACGCAAGTCCTTAACATGATGTAGAGCGTTGCTCTTTGCATAATTTAGTTTTTTGGGTTTACAAGAAGGACTTACAAGGGGATTTAGTGGGAAAGTTATGGGAAAGCAAGGAGAAGGTTCTTCATTGGATGTTGGGAGAAGAGTATGGTGGCGGGGATATTATTATTAATATTTAAGGGATTTTAAAGGAAAAAAAAAAAAAATTTATTTAGATGTGGAAGCAATTTTTAATTTAATGGATTATTTAAGAAAAAAATGTAATAAAAAACTTTACATCTTTATAAAGATAATAATAAAAAAAACAAAAGCTGATAGAAATTATATCTCTGAAGAATAACCTCTCGAAACTCCCTCTCTAATTATAGATAATTCCCCTAACTTTAAATTAACTGTTAAAACAAAACATTTTGCTTTCTTAATCCCTTTCTAATCCCTACTAAATAAATAAGCAAAGTAGGCCACAAGCCAAAGGACCTTTTCACCCGCTTTCTCCCCACAAATGACCCAGAAATATCCATCCGATCTGATCAGAGGATTATGCAAACAAATGTCATTAGTCAATGGTCCCATATTTGAACTCTGACCACAGAGCAGCGTTAAGTGGACAAAATGCCAGCAGAAAATACGGAAAAATCAAGGCAATTTCTCAGGCTAAACCGCAAGTTGAGACAACCCCTAGCCGAAGAGAAAGCAGCAGCAGCATCTCTTGAGGAAAAAAAAGAAAGGTGAAAATCCTATACCTGGACCCAGCGATGATGAGGATCTTTGGGATGATTTTACCTACGGGAAATATTTTTCGCAAGTCGCCCAAAAATGGCATAAACAATCTCATTGTGCACACTCGAGCCAAATGATGTGTGAGATATCAATTGTCACATCGACAATGGAAATTGACAGATCGGTATCTGTAACGTTCGGGAACGGGCAACCGTAATAAAATTAGAAGTTTATTGATTTGTCTTGACACTTTCGCAAAGGAAATGCGCCGAGGATGCCGAGGATGAGAATGGAAACTCACGTTTCTGGGACAGATTGATGTCTGCTCAGCGCATTATCAATGGGAGTGGCCATCCTTACCAGCATCCTTACCCCTTAGCTGATTTCCGACGGCGGCTCCTGTTCCGTTCCTATTCCCGCTGCCCTATAAAAATTATATGCAATTAAATACAAAGAATTTTCCGTTGGCTCCTCGTAAAATATTCAACTTTATGAGCCCAGTAAATATTTTGATGGTCGAAAATTCGCTGGCAAAAAAATTAATTTCCCATCGCTGCAAAATTCGCTGACACTGGACAATTTCTTAATGTTCGGATGCTGACGCGACTGACAAATGAATCAAGGCTTCCTGCTGCTGCTGACCACGCCCTAGAGCTGTCAGCCACTCGCTTTCCGTTTCCTAAAAGAGACTCCATTAAGTCCACATGATGAGTTGCATTTCCTCTAAAACTCTTTCATGTTTGTACTAATTATTATTAATGCATTTTCAAATGAAAATCAAAAAGGGAAAACGCTCAATGATTTGGACATTTGTGGAAAATGCGGGACAGTAGGTTATGAGAACAATATTTGGTGGGTTACATTTGGTAGTGTCATATTACTCTAATATTTTTTTACGCTTTTTATTAAATGATTTCCTTTGCTTATATTATTTCTCAAGCAAAAATCCTGCTTAAATCTTTGTGTAGGCTTTAGCATCCCATTTGGATAAGGTTTTTTTCGCCCAAAACTTCTTTTGTGCATAAATCTAATTAGCATGGGCTTTGACAATGACTTGGAGCAACTACCACATCACACATTGTCAAGTCAAGCTCTCGAGGAAATCCGTTTAATTTCCCCCGAACTCCAAAAGACAGCGACAAATACTTCCGAGGAAGCAGGAATGCACTGAACATAATTTTGTAGTATATATAAATATATTACCTGAAGGTAAAAATCATAATTTACTATTCAAAAACCATTTAATAATTTCGATTAATATTAAATTTAAATTAAAATAACCAGTAAGAAATGTTGATAAATCAGTGTTGAGTGACTGTCACGCGAGTCAGCAAATTTCTTTGTCCGACCTCTGTCGGCACACCCATTTATATAAGAAAAGCAACAGTGGGGTAATTTTATTGCTAAGTCTTGCTTTTTATAGAGTTAAATATTTTTCTTTTAGTCATATCTATATCTTATTAAATATTGCACAGAGTGTAAGATACATTTTTCTCAAATCAAGACCTTTTCTTCTATTTCTCAGTAAATTTAAGACATTTATTTAAGATTCAGATTTAACAATACTTATAAATAGTAATATGTATAGATTCCATTATAAAAACTCTTCTGTTCTCCACCCAGCAAACATAACAATTGTATTAAAAATATAATCACGTTTAAGATCCCAAATAAAACCCTTTAATTCCAGTGTATCAGCGCTTTTCTTGAGCCCCTTGGAAGGGTCTACTCGCCTTCTTACTTTGTGTGAAAGTGAAATCGACTCAATTGCGGGCGTGTTTCTGTTAGTCTTGCGGTTGCCACCGCCTCCTGCTCCTGGTTTTCCTCTGGTCCTGTGCCCGCACAATTGGTTCAGGTACAAAGTCAGAGATTGCCAAAAGGTGTTGGGAGAGATGCTTCTTATCCGCAGCATTGTGTGCGCCGGCTGCCTTGCCTTTGCCTTTGCCCTCGTTGTCGTCCGCCGCCTCCGCCTGCCTGCCTGTGTATGCACAGGTGTCATCCTTGCACGCAGAAGCAGGAGCGGGAGCAGGAGCCGAGAAACGGATCCTCTCGAGGGCACATCTCGTGCCAGAGCATCGTCGCCTTTGTTCGGCCGCATAATGAAAGCAAAACGTTTTGAAATATGAATTGAATCTCGTCGAGTGCATTTAATATACATTACGCCCGCGTCCCTTGCTTGGCACCTTGCTAATATCCTGGCGCTCCTTTGCCGACAAAGTTGCCGAGTAGTTTGCCATCTTCTTCCGCTGTTTGCCAAAAAAGATTCCCGTCTGTGTCTGGCTGTGTGCGGGCCATACAATATCCGCTGAAACGTTTAAGTGAGATTAACAAGTGATGACTGATACTGACTTCGGCACAGCCCCGGGCCTGTGTGCTTTCTATTAAATTAAAAGTGGCAGGTAAGCATCGAGGAGGAGCGTCGACAGGTGGCACAGAGTGGAAACTTTATTGGGAGCTTGAGCTTAGATTGTCAGCTTAAAGCGGCGCTATCTGTATCTTTTTTCCTGGAGCTGATTCATCGACTTAATCGGACTTTAAATGAAAGGTCTTGATGTGATTAATTTGACAAGCTTTAGGTGATAGGGAGATTTCATTTCGAAGAAACAATTCTTAAACTCTTGAACCCAAAATAATGAATGTGTTAAAGGTTAGAATATTTTCTAACTTATATGTATGATGGGCTTAAATCATATTTAGAACATGTATTTATTTTAATGCATGAAAAATGAGCATCTTAAGTTCGAAGTCTTAGAATAGTGACATTCCACTGTACTTCCAATGATTCTTTCTGATTCTTCAATTCTCATACTCATATTGCTCAGATTCAGTTATAAGCCTAAGTCCGCTCTGATTCTTCAGTTGTCCACCATCTGTGACCGGAACATGATCAATTTTCTCTCTACATTTGCCAAGGTCTTAATATTATTCACCTTATTGATTAGAGCCCTAGCAGGGGTTACGATACAAGGAGAACCCTATGACTGCCTGGCCTGAACAAGAAAGAGTATCCCAGATTCGATGTCATAGTGCAGTGCGTATATAGAGACAGAGCTCCAGATAATGAGCTGTCCGGGTTAGCATGAGGATCCTATTGTCGACACCATATTGTGCACGAATGGCTATGGGAACGATATTTGTGCGGGAGATTCCGGTGGACCTCTAATCAGGGAGTCTTATTATTACCACAACTGGGTATATGTACAGTACGGATTAGTTAGTCGTGGCAGTCATCCAGGCTGTCAGCGAAGAGCTTCCTTTTACTCAAAGGTGGCCTATTATATACCCTGGATAATAGAGAAGCTTGCGAGGGAATAAAATAAAAATGAAAATAAAATAAAAATGATAAGTTAAAGTTTCTCTCAATACTTTGTCTCGTGTTGGGAAGCATCTCGCTGTCCTCAGTGTTGGTTAAATTCTCGCTGACAGACTTCAGTGTTAGCTAATGTCTTAATCAAAGCTCCCCACTAGAGGTGGAGAAACATCGATTCGTGGACATGGTTGTTTTATGTTTTCATCGATGTTTCGCCAACTTTATTCCCTACAGAAATTCTCCATCAAAGTAGGCCTTTGCATTCTGGTTCTTACTTCAAAAAGCTGAAAATTTTCATTCGAGCTTAACCTCAACATCGAGCTAGACCGAAAGAACTTTCTGCGTAAAAAACCGAACAAAAAATCAGGAGAGATGATCTCGGGCGATTATATCATCCATTGTGGTGAGCACTGCGACTCCGTGGTGCAACTATCCTACAGCAAGATGTGTGGATCGGGCTATTACCTGGCCTCGGCCGGTCTCGATGGCTACGCCATGCTGCATCGTGGCGCCACCGGCGAGTTGCTGGGCACCTTCGAAGGGCACGCATATGACGTGACGGGAGTGTACCTCAACGACAATGCCACTTTGCTGGCCAGCTCCAGTTCCGATGGCACCGCTCGCATCTGGGACGCCATCACTGGGGTGCAGATGAAGAAGTACCGGCACCACGGCGAGGTGACCTGTGTGAGCCTGGATGCGAAATCCACTCGCCTGGTGACCGGTAGCCGGGCCCCATATCACTATGTCACCGTCTTCGATGTGGAGCGGTCGTATAAGACCCCGCTGGAGACCTTCCAGGGCCACACGCGAGGCGTGAAGAATGTGATTTTCTGCCGGGACGATCGCGCCATGCTCACCACGTCCTACGACCGCACGCTGCGGATGTGGGATCGCCTGAGTGGCCAGGAGACGAACATGGTCGAACTGCCGCACCACGCCAAGTCGCTAGAGCTTCACGGGGACGGCAAGACCGTGACCATATGCTATGGCACCAGCGTGTGCTTCCTGGACGTCGATCAGTTCGAGGTGCTGGCCCACCGCAAGATGGGCTTCAAGGTGGCCGGGGCTACCCTGCATCCCTTCAAGGAGACCTTCCTGTGCGCCTCCAAAAGTGGTCACATCGTCAAGCACGATTATGACACGAACGATCTGCTGGACATCTATTGCCAGAAGGGAGTAAGCTGTGTAAGCTACAGCCCAGACGGGGAGAAGTTCGCCTGTGCCTCGGCCACCGGACAAATCGTTATTTTGCAGCATAACGGTCACAGCTCCGACTGGGAGGATACAGATGAGTCCATGGGTTGACTTGTTACCTTTAATTATAATAATTATGTCAATAAGAAATTAATTAAACTGTAAACTGTTTTGTTTGTCTTAATAAAGTTCAAACCCATGACGAAAGCGGGCTGTTAACAGATAAGCCAATCGGAATTATATTAAATACATAATTTTTTAATAGGAAAACCCCTTTGGTTCTTCGGAGAATTGTTTAATCGGGAAATCATTTACTGATTGCAAAAGTTGATGGCCCCCAAACAGAGTCTTTAATAATTCTAGTCAGTCTCAGTTTCAGTTTCAGTCCCATCATGATCTCGGCCTCTAAAGTAGCTTTGATTCTCACTATTTTCCTCCTGGTTCATCTGGCAAAGCCAGAAAGAACCTTCGAAGCAGATAGATGGGTTTGGAATGAGCTCAGGCAACAGGATTGTGGAACTATCTCGACCAAAGTGGGGCCTAGGAGGCCATTGGTCTATGTGACCCACGGCCGTAGGATTTCGCTGATGAGTCGTCCCTGGATGGCACTTCTTTTCCTACCCGACGCCATGGATTTCTGTCGCTGCGGAGGCACCCTCATCACAAAACGTAGTCCTTTTTTGGAGAACTAATGAGATTCGGAGAACTTTAATAGATTTTTTTCTGATTACCAGGATTTGTCTTGACCGCTGCTCACTGCCTGGTGATGTGTCCACGAAAAAAGGAGTAAGTACTAATTTAAATTCAACTAATATATAATTAAATAACATTTGTTTTACTTTTTCTTCTTTCCAGCATTAAGGTACGTCTGGGGGAGCACACCATTACCTCTCCGCAGGATTGCTCGATAGTCCAGGGGCAAAGGATTTGTGCTCCACCCTTTGAAGAGTTCGATATAGAAAAAATTATAATCCACGAGGAATTCTCGCTGTTTATGCAGAATAATGACATTGCTCTATTGCAACTGAGTAGAATTGTACAAACCAACAGTAAGTTTAGGATTTATTAAAGATGTATCCCTCTTTAAATATTTTTCTTAACAGTTCACATTCGCCCGATTTGCCTGCCCTTGACCCCCGACCTCCAGGTGCAAACTTCCATATTGGGCAAGACCTACTTCGCCACAGGCTGGGGTGCCACTGAACTAGGACACCTGTCCAATGAGCTCTTGGAAGTGCACATCGCCAGCTACCAGTGTCCCAGCAAGTACTTCAACAGATCGATACTGTGCTCCAACGGGGACACCCAGGACACCTGCAAAGGCGACTCCGGCGGCCCCTTGTTCGCGAAGAGCTCCTTCTTTGGCTCTGACCGCCACGTGCAGTTCGGGGTTATAAGCCATGGAAGCTGGACGTGCGGCCAAGGAGCTGGAGCCTACTTCACTGAGGTTCCTCATTATATGCCTTGGATAATCCGGAAGATACGTATTTATGTTACGCAGGAGCCCGCAGAGCTGTTGAGATTGATACAAAAGAACATGTTTCCCTCATCACAGACACTTTTGTAAATATTAAATCCTTAAATTTCTTTTATACATTTAATTATTGATTTTTATCAAAGGAGAATTACAGATTAGAAGACGATATCACAAAGCGAATCAAAAATCAACATTCAAACTTAAACACAATTAATTTCAGTTTGTTTTGGTTCAGTTAAGGTTTATTTCTAGGAAGAGATTATTTTTCCTCCCTATTATTTATTATTTCTTATATTTTTCATTATTCTATATATTTTATTTTGCTTGTTTCTTTGATGATTTTATTTTTTCTCAATGATTCTCTGAGACGATAAGCAGCTTCTGACAACAGAGAGTCTCTTGATAAGCTTTCAGTCGCTTTCGCACTGTGCTTGAATCATGAAGTGTTCGCTATTCATATTTTTTTGGGTTAATATTTTCGTAACATCCCTAATACAAGCAGAAGATCCACTTTTAACCCCCAAGGAAAATGCTGCCTATCAGAAACTAAAAAAACTGAACTGCGGAGCATTATCGAGTGCCATTCCAGTCCAAAGACTGCGCCACAGGATCACGAATGGCAGAAGGGTCTCCCTGATGTCACAGCCTTGGATGGCGTTGCTCTATATTCCAGACGAAATGGAAGTGTGTCGCTGTGGAGGGACTCTTATTTCGGAAAGTAAGTATTTTAGCACAAATTTTAAAGTTATTTAATTTTATTTTACCTCTTTGTTAAGGATTTGTATTGACTGCAGCTCACTGCATTAAGCTGTGCCCAAAATCAAGCGAGTAAGTAAAGCTTAGCATTTCTTAGAAGATTAATTAAAGCTGATTCTGGGAACAGATTAAGAGTACGGCTGGGAGAGCACAATATAACCTCCACTGAAGATTGTACCTCAGTGGATCAAACACAGCTTTGCGCTCCTCCTGTAGAAGATTTTGGTATCGAAGAGACGGTGATTCATGAACGCTTTTCACCTTCCCAACGTGGAAATGACATTGCCCTGCTGAGATTGAACCAGTCTGTCGTGTTTAAAGGTAAGTAAAGTTAATAAAAAAATCAATTTAATAATAAGTACTTATATTATTTTATATCTTCCCCTTCACAGATCACATCCAACCCATTTGCCTGCCCCTGTCAAAACAACTCCTGGAGTACACCTCTGTTGTGGGGAACTCGTACGTGGCGATGGGCTGGGGACAAACGGAGGATTTCGGCCTTTCCGACACCCTGATGGAGGCATATGTGAACACGGAGCAGTGCTCTGCGAATATCCACGAAACGTTTCTGTGCACCAATGGCAAAATCCAGGACACCTGCAAGGGCGATTCCGGTGGGCCGCTCACCTGGCGGAGTTGGTACTTTGACGCTGCACATCGTCAGGTGCAATTTGGGATCACCAGCTGGGGCAGCTGGAATTGTGGGCGTGGTCTGAAGGCCTACTATACAAATGTGCCTGCCCTTATGTCCTGGATAATCGAAAAGTTAGCCGAGTTTCCTGATTTTTAAAGTGATTTGGTGATTTAACTTATGAGAGTGAATTTTTGAAGTTATATGTTTCCAAATCTCTAAGATCAAGGCCAGTTCTTTAAATGCGAAAAATACAAAAGTAGCTTTCAAGAAAATAAGAAAAGCTTTCAAAAAATAAGCCTCCGAAGAAGTGTGTACAGTCCCAATGGGGAGGTGTAGCTTAGAGCCTACCTGAAACCACGCTGGCCACACTAACCACACTGACTTACCTTAGTGCGAGGTCAACTGTACCCCGGTTGTGATTCTAATTCTCGTTGCGTTGCTCCGATCTCCACAGTTGGAGTGGGAAAAGGGTCATGCGCCGCTCCTCTCTCTCTAATAAAATTGTCTTGTGATCGAAAACCCCAAGGTAACCGGCGATCTACCTGCCGTACCTACGCCCTGGCTACTCGTGTCCCCCTCTCCTTTTTCCAACCTGTTTTGTGGATGATTTGGGAAAGGATTTCGGTTATTTTTTCTTTTATTTTTTGGCTTCGTTGAACGATCACCGCCGCTGATTGCATCGCTGCTTTATGGCGTTTCTCACCCGATGCAGTCATAAATGCGTTTTTATTATTATTTGACTTTGGTCGGGGAGTCTTCAGGTCGTTCCCTTGGGTCCATTACGCACCGAATATGTATCCAAAAGTGACTGAGGCTTCCCTCCCTATATTTTTTTTTGGGGTAGTTTGCCGGTAGATAGCATATCCAAATACCGAAAGATACATGTGCAGCAGCTCTCTGAGTGATCTGCTTCGGTTCCCTGACCTAAGATACGCTGAGATTTGACAACTTCTTGACTCCAAGCCTCGTGTTTGTTTATCTTTCTCTGGGTTTGCTGTCCTCAAATGGTTTTCCATAAATATTTATAATTTCTTGGCTGATAAAACGAGTTCCTCGCACCACGCTGGGCCAACGTATTTTCCGAAACACGTTTTCCACGCGTTTACCAGGAACAGAGGAACCTTTTCACACAATCTTCTGTGTGTATTTGTTCACTTTTCCAATAAAGTTGAGTTGTCATGCTAGTCTGGCTCCGTGGTCAGGACAAGTGGCTATCCTGTGATTGATGATTCCAATGGAAAGTAGCACAGTAGCCGGCAGGATCAGCAAAGGATTAGCTTCAACGGTAGCCAGTCCTAATATTTGCATACTTGCCCCGGCTATTTGCATTTCACTTTCGAAGAGTCCATCAATAACATCTCGATCTGACCGCAATTTGTCCGAGCAAAAGATTCGAGATAGGTAAAAGTCATTTATAAATGTCCTGGGCAGAGATTTCTTAATATTAATGATTGGTCATTTGCCAGCGAGAAATGCTTTGTAACACTCGGAGAAGAAGATCTTCTTTGGTGTTTCTGTTTTGATAGGGATCACTGCGATTAGGGTTGTGGGATATTTTTATAAATGGGTTTCCTGCTTATGAGAGCTCCTCTGATGGTCAGACATAAGGGGTTTGCTCTGGCAAGAGATATTAGTATAATTAATGCCTGAATCTTAACTTAAACTATTATTAATTATTTCGAATAATTTCCTTTAAATTAAAAAGCGATTACTAGGATCTTTAGCATTATTATAATCCCAACTTTATGATAGGGTTACTTTTGTAAAAAGGGTTTCCTTTGAATAATACGATTTAAGTTATTATCTTTCTTTCTTTTAACGATCATTAACTCATTATGAAGCCCTCCCACTTCAAGTTCTGGGCCAAACCCTTGAAATATCCTTAAACATAGCACACCTGCCTAGCAAAAATGTTCGAAATTGCGGTCACAGTTCCGTGAGCTGAACAGTTTTTATGGTAATTTCCTTACGGAACCGAGAATTTTGAAATATATATCTTATACGGCCATTTCGGGCGTTACTTAGCCGCTTGGTCATGCTCGCTGAACATTTGCACCCCCACCCGGAACACGTGGCACATCGTTCCAATAGTTCCTTTAGTTCCTGTGGTGTTCCGTAGAAATAGAGTGGGATATCTTGGGCCTCCTCCTGGGGTGGAATGGGCCGCGCTGAGGCGATAAGGCGCGTTGCATTCCAAATGAGTGTAACGTATATTTTATACAAGACCAAGGTCCCAATAGATACGAGATAGATAGTGTCTTACAGACCGCGACCTTCGAAGCGCTGATGATGTTTGTCCAAGGCCTTATCGTCTTAGTGTGGGATATTGTTAAGTGCACATTAGATATATTAAGATAAGATTCGATGCCGACCAGCATTAAAGTATCCAATCAACTGAATACCTTGAGTATATCATCTAATGCCCGCACGTTCCACGACAATCCTTTGAGATCGCTGCTGCCCTTATGAGCGGGACACTTGAGAACTGCTCCTGAAGTGTTTTCCACCTCTTTGCTACGCCTCCCTTCCGCGTGTGTTGACAGAACCCATATATGACCAGGATATCCTGCTTGGGAGGAAATTACTTAAAAGGATCACGAACCCTTTCCCCTCTTCGAAAACTCCTTTCTTGAGTTGTTTATGTTTTCAGGCATGACTGCAACCGGCGGAACGCCAGCAGAATTCTCAAATTTGTTAAAAAGTGTGTAAATTCACGTCGCTTTTCTTTCTCCGGCGACGAGGAGGGTGTGTCCCATAAACAGAAGACCGAACCACAAGGGATCGAATCGGATGGGACCTATAGATGATGCTGCCTAATCGAACGATCGTCTCTCGGCCTTTTTTTTGGGGTGACTGCACTCGGTTTTTTCCTTGTTTTTTCCTCGGTTTTTGTGTGGAAAAGCCAAGAGGTTTTCCCATTATTTCGTCGAGTGCAAAGGGACAAAGCAAATGATGTCTTTAGTCTCCGGAATCTGACTTCCAAGGTTTTGTTCCTTTTCTTTTCTTTGGGCTTTAATTGGATTTGTGCAAACAATACAAATCTCGTTTTATTGCCTCTGGTAGTGTAATTTAATTTTTTACGATTTTGCACATTAATAGACGGGGGAAATAGGGAAAATGCAGCATGAAATGGCATAAAAAACTTTGGAAATAAAAATGTGAGGCATAACGGAAATTTGAACATTCTCATCGCCATGGCAACTCTATGACGAAGTTTGGACAGAAGTTCGCTTTCTGAACCAATGCCCCACATTGCAGGCGATTTTCCCCTTGGCAACGGGAGGAAAGTGAAAAGAAACCGTGCCCCAAATCCCCTTTCGGTCGCTCGCCCCCTGCTGCCACGCCTCTTCGACAGCAACAAATCCAGTTTGAAGCCAAACAAACCGAAGCCGAAACATTTTTTTCTTTTATCAACCCATCGCGTTCAAAAGTACAGCTCCACCGATGCAGCAACAACAAACAGAAGAGCAACGGCAGCGAACACGAGGACGGAGAAGGAGAGAGAGCGATAGGAAGAGAAAGATAGGGAGTGAGTGGAGTTCTTAAGCTAAGCCGACTCTTTAATGCACTCTCCTCGACAAGCTTTCTATTGAAACCTTGATAGAGGGATTACTTTATTATTTGTTTTAATATAATTTAATGTATCTGCACTTGATGATAAAATGTTGTGATTTATTACATAACGAAGGATTGCAATACATATTCATCGGGTCTTTATTATCTTCTTTATAAAACTCTTCTTATGTATTCTTATTCGCATCCTGGGAAGTGCATTGCCCTTTCGTTATGCTCAGCTCGCAGGGAAAAAGCGCAGTCGAGAACCCGACCGCAGAGCTCTCTTTCGCCATCTCTTTCACTCCCGCTGCCTTGCTTCTGCCTCTCCGATCGTTTTTGAATTCGAGGGTTGCTGCACAGAGAGCGCGAACGGCTCTCCGCTGGCTACGTCTGGCAACGTCGTGCGGTGGTTGTTTGACATTTGCCTTTGCTCCGTCTCTTCGCTGGCTGTTATTCTTTCAGTTATTATTCGTATCTCCGAGTTCGTCGAGAGAGGTTCGCCCGATCCGCTATAACCCAAACCCAGTGCGCAGTGCGCTAAACTTAAAATAGTCAACAAACGTAGTTATTACAACGCCTAAAAGTTGTATAGATAAATATAACACAAATAGTGCTGCCTCAAGGCAACATAAAACTCAAAGTATACAGTGCTCGCTCAAAAGAGACACATAGCCACTCGTAACCTTAGTTTTGTGAGTGAAGTAGTGCTGCCTGTTTAAAGATCTAAAAAACCGAAACCAAGTGCAAGAAAAACAATCCAATTTGTTTATAATTATTTCATAAACAATTGCTGTGTGAAATTTCACTTTTAAATTGGGAAAACGCAAAAGAGGCTGCCCACACAGCACGCACACAAACGCAGGCTCGCTCTCCCACTGACACGCACACACACTCGCGTGGAGACCGTGATTCGTCGTTGGAGACTGCTCCCTCGCTGCGCTCTCACTCTCGCACTCTCCCACTCATTGGGGCAGCGAGAAAACAAAGTTTTGGCGCCAAAACTTTGACAGTTCGCTTTGGCGTGCGATTCGCAAACAAGTGGCCAAAAAGCGCAGGCGAGAAAACTGCGTCCCAAAACAGAGAGTGCGAAAAAAATACAGTCGACATGGTCAGTGCACGCGTCCTGAACCCGGTGATGCTGACGGAGTTCTGCAAGATGAGCAGCAGTCCGGCGGTGAGCCGCAATCTCCCCTGTGGCCGCCAGCTTAATCGCATTAAGCGCGACCTCTTCGGCAGCTCCAAGTCCACGGAGGGCCCAGCCAACAAAACGTGAGTTTGCCGGCGCAATTTCGAGTTGTTACCCAATCCTAACCCCTAATCTCTGTTGCAGGCCCTTCAGCGCCGAACTGGAGCGCCACCAGGAGTTGGCCACGCAAAAGTGGGGCTTTGACTTCCGCGCCGGCTGCCCCTTGGCCGAGAAATCCTCCTTCATCTGGGAGCGCGTCAGCTTCCAGGAGTCCAGCTTCGCGCCGGAGATGTACACCCTCACCCGTGCCGCCCACGTCCGCCCCGAAAGCAGTCCCAGCGACATGGACGTGCTCATGAACGAGCGTTCCGAGCGGGAGAACTTTGGCTCCCACCTGGCCAACTCCTCGCTGGAGTCGAACACGGACAACGACTCCTGCTACGACTCACAGGATGAGTCGCTTGCGTCGCGATTCACCTCCTCCAGCCTGAGCAGCAGCGTGGCCAGCACCAGCACCTCCTCGATAGTCCTGCGCAAGCGACAGCCAAAAATCACAGGTGAGTTTCGCCCCGGGGGTGGTTTATATTTAATATATGGCCTGATCAGCCGAGCTTGACGGTTCCCAGAGTCAGGCTTGATTGCACTCCTCCGATAGACGTTATAAATTGGTTTCCCAAGGGCTTTGGTAATTGTTCCGATCCAGTTTAATTTATTTCCGGTTCCCAGGACTTTTTTTTAGCGAGGGAGTGGGAGTTTAACTTTAAATTTTAGAGGGGATATTTAATTTTTTAAATAAATTTAAAGCTTCAAATTCGGTGCTATAGCTAAGAATGTCGATTTTGATTGTAGTTTTACTCAGAAATGATAGGTTTTTATTATAATTCTCGGTTTGAGGAACCTATTTAATTCCATTTTAAGAAATAAGCAGACATAAATTTAAATTAAAGGCAAAACCTTACCGCAGCTAAATTAAATAAAACGAATATCGACAGCAAATTGGTTTCCCATTTAGTGCCAACCACTTTTACTCCCTATTTCCTTTCACTGGCCAGGAACTTTTACTTGAGGGCGTTGCCCGGTGGAACTTAAACCCAAATAACAGCAATTTGCGAATGCTTTGTGGGAGATTTATTTTCCTTTCAAAAGGGTTGTGGACTCCAAAGCTGAGTGCAGCTGTGTTTCAGCTCGTCAGCCAGCGATGCTGATCTGATCCTCGGCTTAGCGGGGGTTGAATTCCATTCCAGATCGATCGCATGCGGGCTAGCTGGGCTGCATCTATAAATGCCAACAGCTGTGACTCCGCTTTGTCTATGGCCTGACCTCATTACGGGCAGCGAGAGAGGGGTCTGGGGATCGGCTTTCAATGCACCACCATCCGAGTCCGTGGCCTTATCAAACCTCCCTTTGATTGCTTTGTACTCGACTTTTTTTTTATGTATATACCATACATGCCAGTTGCACATACTGCATGTGTAATTATAATCATAAAAAGTGTCTGTTCGGGGCATTATAAATGCACCCGCATCCAGGGTGGCCAGTTGGGTGAAGAGAAGCCTTTAAAGCCCCGAATGGCTTTAGGTTGGATGTACTTTTTTGCTCCCACTTTGGCCAGTAAGCTAGGGAGCGTGTAATTTATGCAGCTATGCACCACCACCACTCTTGCTTTCACTTGGTTACCTGGAAAAAGGAACTAAATAAACCGGCTGAAGACCGACTGTCTGGCTGCCGTCTGGCATTTGTGTTTGCTACCCCTGAATGGACCCTCCGCTGCAGCAGCAACCCTCTTTAGGGAACTGCTGCCGGCCACGTGCCACAATCTGGAAATCTACCCGAGACCGAAATCAAAATGTGCAAAAACAGGCGGCGCCTGCTGTTTCTCTGTCTCTGGGATCAATGACTCCAGCCGGAAGAGAGGAAGTGCAGCAGCTGACTTTTTGATTTACCAAATAACACGTAATAATAATAATCAATCTTTTCTTTGATTTTTGCAGAATTCATGAAGGAGCGCAAGCGCCTGGCCCAGGCTCCCAAGAAACTGTCGTCGCCCGCCAAACGCCTGCGCACCAGCTCACCCACGGCGGGCACCAGCTCGGGATTCGGCCTCGGAGCGCACTTCGGGGCGATGCTGAAGCGTCCGCGTCACAACTGATGGCAATTTGTAATTTTATTTGATTTTTTATAAGCCACTGCGATTGTGTAGTATTTCCTAATTTTTTTTAATTACGAACCATTTTATATGCAGTGCAAGGGCGACAGTTGCGAATATTAATCGTTAGTCTTCAACTACTCGTAACCAGTAATTAGTTGTAAGCCACCACCAGTAAGCGCTCGGGCTAAATGAAACTTTTTAGATTTCTCTAGTGAGAAATGCCATAAACTAAGTGATTAGTTCTTAACAAAAACAAACACAACAACCAACAACCAACTAACTATTGAACTAGAAAAGAGAAGAGAGAGAGACCGCAAGCTAAATGGAATTAGTCTTAACTATCTTGAAGCCAACCGAAATTTAACCTTTATAACGATGAAATACTTTACTCTAACTTTACATAACTTTGTTAAATCCCAGAGAAATTTCTGCTGGAAACTTTTGCTTGTGAAATTTGTCTGGAGAACAACAGAACTCATCCCTGCTCGGCTTTGGCGAGCTCAGAGCAGAGCAGAATTGAATTCTGGGCGCTAAAGCGAGGCCACAATAAGCTGGTGTTTCTCCAGCTCATTGCCGCCCTTGCTTTTGCCGCCTGCTACTAACCTTAATTCGACCAGTGGAATACCGAATAACTTTGAATTATTTCTGTGTCAATTTCTGCACGTTTGAACGTCATTGATTTATGTATGCCGCCAAATGAACACAAATTGTCGCGCTCTCATTTCCTAACAAATGGGTTAAAAATGTCTTTTATGATTTGCTACGATCGATCTCTGGGCAAATTATGAAAACACTTTTGCCTGAAAACTATCATGTACAAATACCTAGATTACTATCATAATTATACACATAGGCAGAGCCTATAGCACTTTATAACACTTATACAAAGCATCTATTTGTAAGGCCTAACTAAGAACAAAGTCCAAAGTATTCTCCTAATATTTATATGTATAGAGGTATTCTATGTATCATTAAGTCTGCACACACACAACTCATACACTTCAATAAACAAAAACAGAAAAAAACGAAACAAAAAGCGCACTGTTCTCTTAAGAAATTAAAAAAAATACAGAAAACAAAAAAACTAATGCTACATTGAATCATTTAAGTGATTGCTTGTTATTGATTTATTGATTATAATTTCTACCCATTGCTTTGGTTGTAGCCGTAGCTGTAAACTGTAGTTAATTAATTAATTTTGTACATTTTATAAGTTGATATTTGTTTACTTGCAATAAATTGTTTGATTTTTTAGTTGGTAGTAAGAAAGATGTGGTTTTTATTTAACCAGAGAGGGGTCCTCCGCGCTATCTACCACGTTTTGCCTACAATGTACAAGCAAAGCAGCATCAACAGCTTAAAAGTTCCAGTCAGTAGAGAACGAGAGAGCTTTTTCTTAGCTCCAATCTGAGCGAGCTTTGTTTTTTTCTCTCCAATTTCACTTTTGATTGAAGTTTGGCGTTTAATATTAATTTGCAATAACTATTGTATGAAAATTTTTGTTAAATTTTTTAGTTGAAGGTAATTTTAAAATGTAGTTTTTGTTTAAGCGGATCTGGCAACAGGCGTCCATCGCTCTCTCTTCCACGCTTTGCCTGCAATGTACAAGCAAAGCAGCACCAACAGCTAAAAAGTCAATTCAGAGGCGAGCAAGAGAGCTTTTCTTTAGCTTCACTCTAAAAAAGCTTAAAATTTGATCTCTCCAATTTTCAATTGAGCCAAAATTAGCATTAAATAATAATAATCAAAAACAATAATTTACTTTTCAGTTTATTTCAATAATTTATTTTGATTTATTGCTTACATCAAGTACATAAATATTAATTTGTTTCATTTAGCAACGTTTGAAGTTTTACCTAAGTTCCATTAACTAGACGAGCACTCGCTTCCGTTGATCTGTCCTATACATACAAAAATATATATATCAGATATATATATACAGGGGACTCTGGAGCAGAGGGACACTACTTCCCCGTCGCCTTCTCCTCCAGCTTGGACTGAATGTGCCGGACGTTCTGGCCGCCACCGTTGTGATTGTGGCGCTGGAAAAACGCATTGATGGAGCTCATGGAGCGGTACTCCAGGTTGTCGCTGACATGCCAGTCCACGCTGATGCTCTGGTGGCGGCCCATGGGATTGCGGGTCCGCGTCTCATTGTACTTCTCCAGCAGATGCAGCAAGCAGTCCTTGGTGGTGTTGGCCGCCTCCTCCAGGTTCACGGTCTGGTGTGTGTCCGGCAGGCCGACGGGCACATCCCGGCTCATTTGATTTATCCGGAACTTGGCTCGCCGACTGCTGGCCGATTCGCTGTGAATGGGGTTGCTGGTGCTGGCGGAGAATTGGTTGCTGGCTGCGCTGTTGGACACATGGTGACTGGAGCTGGCGCTGGTGCTGGTACTGGTGCTGTGGCTGCTGCTGCTGCTGGAGATGACCTTCGAAGAGGTGGTGCTGGTTCTTTGTACATGCTGGCTGGTAATGCTCTTGGAGCTGGCATTGGAGCTGCTCATAGTCTGCACGCTGCGCTGAGATTGCACCTGGGACTTGGAGCTGGTGGAGCTGGTGCCATTGCTCAGCTTGGGCGTTTCCTCGATGGACTGCTGCAGTCTCACGGACAGAGAACTAACCTTGGTCTTGCCCTGGCCATCGTCGTAGCTGCTCTGGCTCTGGGAGCTGCTGCTGGCCTGGCTGAGCAGGCCTCCAGTGGAAGTGGGGCGATTCCAGCTGCTGCTGGTAGAGGCTTTGCTGGTCCACCTCTTGCCATCCTGGCTAATCTCTGAGGTTTTACTGGAAGTACTGCCTGAGGGGGCCACTGCCTGTAGAGGAGCTGGAGTAGCTGGAGTAGCTGAAGTAGCTGAAGTAACTGGAGTAGCTGGAGGAGCTGGAGCAGCTGGAGTAGCTGGAGCAGCAGGAGTAGCCTCACTCTTATTATTATTGTTGCCATCCCCCAGCTTGGTGTTAATCTCGGCCAGCATGAGCAGGTGATCGGACAGCTTCCGTATCTCGTCCGCCAGGTTAACACGCTCGCCGGAACTGCGACGGCCCAGGAGGTAGGTGGTGTCCGAGTTCCTCCGGTCGAAGGTGTGCAGGTAGCTCTTCATGCTGCGCTGCTGCTGGGCGCTGGACTGGCTGCCGGAGTACTCGTCGAAGTTCTCGTTGAACAGGTGCTGCGGCGTGGGCGTGGTCGGACTGGAGGTGTCCACCGTGGGGAACAGCTTCTCCCGAGACTCGTTGATGGGCGTGGACACCGAGTGGGGACTCTCATTATCCCCACTGCGCTGCTCATCCTCCTCCGGCAGATCTGCATCCTCGGCCAGTTCCTCGTCGGTCAGGGTGTCAATGGACT